>JAWWMK010011009.1:0-24333 GCA_035047105.1 Galeopsomyia nigrocyanea
GAGAGAGAGAGAGAGAGAGAGAGAGAGAGAGAGAGAGAGAGAGAGAGAGAGAGAGAGAGAGAGAGAGAGAAGGTACAAAATACCCGAGGACAAAGTAAACCCACAGGCCACATCAAAGCCTTTCCCTCCTCCTCGCGCAGTTCTTTCGAACGACGACGACAACAGCAGAGCGAACGAGAGCTGCAATTCCAAATGCACTTCACGGTTTTCGGGGGAGAAGCCGCTAGCTCCCTTTGTTGTCCCTCTCGAAAAGAAAAAAAAAAGTACACTCCCTTCGTTTCTTTTTCTCTCCTCCGCACGCGCGGAGACATTTAATATAAAAACGAAAAATCTCAGCGGCGGCGGCGGCAATATCCTGATGAAGTAGCGTAGGCACGTAGAGAGAAGAACTGCTGCGGGGGTTTCCTGCCACCGCACGAATTTCCGGCGCGCACTAAGCAAACAATTTACATGCCCCCGAGACGACGACACCTTACCTTCGTACAGTTTTTATATTTACCGACGTGTGCCATTAAAACGCGCGTATGACAATTATGTTAATGATGACGCCGCTGCTGAGTTTGTTCGACAGAAGAGCTCTGACGTCGAGCTCTTTTCTTTTTAGACGTCCTATTGTTTTCCATTTGAATAACTCTACTCGACGTGTATTTTCTGACGACTCATTCGCGCGACAAATTTTTTCATTATATTCTAAAAGTTACTTCCGTCCCCTCAAACTCTTTTTTTTTTTCATCTTCACACACTTCTCGTCACTATTTAATTCGATTCGAAAATGAAAATTCTTCACGAATGGTTCGATGATTTACGATCGGTAGAACCGCCCCGAAGTCGAATCAATTAACGTAAATACCGTGAAAAATTTCTCTCTCTCTCTCTCTCTCTCGAATGTATGATTAACGAGAAAAAAATTCAGTGAGCACAATGTTAAAGAGCATTTGATCCATACAATGTGCTCATCCAAGTGAAGAAGAACATCAAATACACAAATAAAACTCGGAAAAAATCGATACCCAATAGCACTGTAAGCCCCTATAACCACAACATTCTTCGTCTATTGAAAGGCATGCACGCGCCCAAAGAAAACGCAGCTCTCTCCAATAGTATATAGAGATGCACCTGTCGAGAGACCGAAGCGCGCGGTAAAAGATTATTCGGGGACCACCCTAAGACGCATCCACGATACTATCTGTGTGTAGCTTTCTACTTTTTTTTTTACGTCGTTCCAAAAAGAAAAAGTACTACTACGAAGGCGGCGGGCCATGATTGATCGCTCTGTTACGTCTTCCTCGACGTTAATGACGCTCGAATTTTCTGTCGAAAATTTTACGCCATTTCGTTCTTCTTTTTTTCTTAAACGCTTCCGACGCAGACTCACGGAATTTCCGAGAGATAACGGTCGCGACTTATTAATAAACGTCAAGGCGAGATTTGTTGACAAGCTTTACGAGAAAAAAAAACGCTCCGGAATTATTCTCTCTCGGTCGCGTCACACTTTCACCATTGCTCCATTCATGCGACGTAAAAATATCACGCGCTCGTCATTCCTTCTTCTTCTTCTTTTATTTTTCTAAAAATTCTCGGATTCTGGAACGACGCCAGACGCGGCGCGAGTCTCGGGTTATTTTTGGGGATAAGAGAGTTGCGTGCATAAAGTATATATGGTGAAAAATTTTGTCGGAGCTAATTTCTTTATTCGCAAAGGACACGAGCGATTCGAGATTACGACACCACGAGTCAAACATACACATATGACCGCTTTTAGTTATTCGCGGAATCTTTCGTCAATGCGGGGACGGCGGACATGTGAAATAGATGACACACATTTTTCGACGTTGCGTAAATATAAAAAAACCCAAGGATAAGTATACAAATCGTCGCTCGACTTGTTCATTTCGGGAAACGATCGTGGCTCCTGCGGTTATCCTTTTTTCTTTTTACAGTGAATAATCACCTACATATACGACTATGGAGTGGCAGCGGAAGTGGCATTCAACCGCAAATCTCAGACTGTATCCTTAAAAGGTAATATAAATGTGCATATAGCTAATAATCGTATATAGTCCAGTGAAGTTATGCATACACACATTAATCTTATTTCTCTCTATATATATATATGCAAAAATTCACTCTCTCTCGAGATGTGGTTTGCCAAAAGTGCGCTTACATCAGCTCGCTCTTTCTCTCGAATGTTATTTACGATTCCAGACCGCATAGAATATTTATCGCTGTTTAAAGTTCGAAGGCACACTAAGGCCTTTTATTAGTAATTGGCATGCGCGTTCGCTCGTAAATTACACACCTTGCGTAAAGTATATTCTTTTTTTTTGTAATGAGTGTATACCGGGTAATTTGGAATTTTTGAAAAATGATGAATGAACGAAATCGATACATGCTGTTTTATAAATCAACAAAACCGATCTCCAATCTATACGACTACGAGCGTATTTAACATTTAAAAAATCCGAATGTCAATTGCTTAAAGCTGCTTGCGATTTAGCGAATAAATTACATAAATTATGACAATGACATCAATCGATGATGCATGCAACTATACGTTTACAGCCTCAATGAAAGTCAAATTCGCTTGTGCTTGCTTGCGGAGAACAATAATGCGCGCGTCAAGCTTCTTATTCTTCTTCCGGAAGGTTAGATAGTAAAATGAAAAAAAAAAAGAAAGAAAGAAAGCATTGAATTTTCCTCGTCTTTTGTCGCGGCACGAAACAAAATTACACACACGACTCGGAGCCGCGCGCGCCTTAACGTATATCGAGCGAGATAGTCTCTTTCTCTCCCATATACACGTTTACCGCATTCACGTAATATGCAATAGAGGTAAGATGGTATAGTGCATGTTGCAGAGAGAGAGAGAGAGAGAGAGAGAGAGACCGGACGAATAACGGCCTTCCCTCGAGCGCTGTTTGCTTGCTTGCTTGCTTGCTTGCTGCTGCAGATGCGGTTTCAGCAACATACATACTACACGTAGAGAGAAAACCATATAGGTATCCCTTGAGCGCTATATGGAGATTCACACGCGCGCAACTTTACGTTGAATCATTGTAATACGATAAACTGGCCTGAGAATGAAAGCATAGCCTTCTTACCTTCTTCTTCTTCTTCTTCTGCCTCTTTAATTCTACGAAAATTGTTCTCTCGTGTCAATGCTAATGAAATATACGCGTAAAGTATTTATACACGGAAGTCTTATCTGTTTCTCTTTATTTAATTGTAATTTATTATAACATTCTATCAGTTGAAATATATTTTTTAATAAATTCGCCTACTACATATAAATCAATGTACGATAATTATCGTCTGGATCGCGAGAGCGTTTAACCATTTTTCAGGCTTGAAAAATATATCTCGCTCAATTATTCATATATAAGTGCGCGCGCGCGAGAGAGTCTATATATATACATATATCGCGAGTCAATAAATAAACGGACTGTCAAACAAACGTACGAGAACATTAGTTCGATGTATCTAATCGGACCTCCATAGACCGGCAAAAAATCTATATAGGCAGCAAGCGTTTAAAAAGAGAGAAAAAAAAAACAGCAGTTACTATACGTTATCGAAAACTGCACTGCACACGGGTCTCTCTTTTATCGCGTCATGCGTGGCATTTCGACTTTTTAGCTAATGGGAATTCCACGGCCTCACAGTACACGCACACACACACGCGCGTATACTGCTGCTGCAGTTCGTCGGCCCTAAGCCTATATGGCGACGACGACGGCGACAAGTCGACTCTATGTGCACTCCAGTTTTTCCAGTCCCTCCTCTCTTCTTCTTCTTCTTCTTCTTCTTCTTCTTCTCGGCTATCTTACCTCGGGAAAATGTCGCGCGCGACGGCGTTCATGCTGTAACTTGCTCTTTCTCTCTCTATCGTTGCGTGCAGCAGCTGAACTACATTGCGAAAAATTATTGTCGTTGCAGCGGCTGGTTATGGTACCTTAATTGCCTCCGAAGGTGCGAAGTGTTTATTTGCTGTATGTACACACATAGACGATCGATATTTCAACATTGCGCATATCGTTTCCGGGGATATATACGTTGCGTAAACTGTCAGATACGTATCTTATCGCTTCGAGGTAAATACTGTGTTCTAATAATTAGCACGTAATTTATGCACTAATTTCGCTCGAGGCACATTTCCGTATATCAATGACTAAATATTACGCGTGGACAATTTCTGTCAAATCGAATGAAAATTTTTTTTTTCTTTTGAGGAAATATAAAATTTAAGCGTTCGACAATGCAACAGGATCGAAACGGCGAATCAGCTGTCTGTGGAAAAGCAGCGAAAACGCGCAAGCGCGCGCAGCACAGGAGGCAGTCGAAAACAGCAGGGGCAACTTGTTGCTCCTCTCGCAGTCCTCTTTTGCACATAGCACACAGTCGACACACACGCGCGGTTGCTTCTCTTCTCTCTCTCTCTCTCTCTCTCTCTCTCTCGCTCTCTCTCTCTCTCTCTCTCTCTCTTTCCTCTCTCGACACCGCTTTGCGCATGATCGACTGCAGCAGCTTGCATAGAAAGAAAAGAGAGCCAACTGCACACCAGATGCATAGGTATATACAGCAGACTTCGAGAATAGACAAAGCCCCCTGCAGAAGCAGCAGCCGCAGCAGCCTCACGACTGGACTACTCATATGTACTTCGCGAAAACATCGACACACGTTTCTTTCCTTTTTTTTTTAATTTTGGAGTACATTTCATGAAAATTCCGTGCGCGTTTACGCTATAAGAGTATCAATTTAGATAAGTAGCTCCTCGTGAGATGGTGTTTTGACATGACTATCCACCCACTATATAGCATCAAGACTTTTACTTACAATATCGCGTTTTTTTTTCTCTCTCTCTCTCTCCGCGTGCACAGCCTTCATTTTGCGCGCGATGGCTGTTGCACAAGTAGGCATAATCCGATGCTTTATTGTAGGTGTATAGTAGGCCGCCAGGGAGAGAAAGAGAGAGAGAAAGAGAGAGAGGACGCGCCTACTGAATATTTGAAATCTGATACACACACGTATATAATACGAACTCTGAAAGAGCCTCATTTTCTGCCGTACGGGTCCGTACGGCACACGTATGGCTGCGAACGAACGACGCGCGGGGACACATAGGGCGCGACCTAACCGCTATAATATATACTATATTGCAATCTTTCTTTTCTTTTTCTTTTTTTCCCTTCCGCGCGCTTTTAGTTTGTAACAGTCTATTGTTGTCCTGTATACCCGTAGACTATAGTACATAAACGAACTATGCTGTATACATCTAGTAAAGTTTTATAGTTGAAGTATACAGTTTGGGGGTATACTAACGACATACACGTAGATACAAGCTTGTGAAACACATCGCACGCGTCATTAGCAATTAAATCGTTTCGAGGCGAAAAAAAAAGTTGATATATAAAGTGGCGTGGCGCCGGCGGATTAAATAGTGATAGACGCGTACATTAATTATTCATTCGTATATACGCAAATCGCATTTGGATTATATATGTGAAAGATATATAGCGCGCACAATGCAAATTTTTTCTTTTCTTTTTACGTTCAACGACCTTCCGTGTGCGTTCGATGTGTGTATGTATGTGTGTAATTAACGAGCAATTCTAAACTATCGATTTCAATGACCGATTTTCCGGTGTAGTTACGGTTAATACCACAACAAAGAGTGTTTATACACGTATTATTGTGTTTTTTTTCATTCCAGCATGCAGATGTGTGTTTGTGTTTGCCCCGCGGGGAATTCAAGTGCAACTATTTCTGCGTGAGTGTGTGTGCGCGCGACTCCCCTTATAAGTCTCGAATATATGTATATATCGCACGCAGGTCCATTCTTATACGTTATTACATCGTGTATAAAAGCCGACCCACCTCAATGCGCTCCTCGTCGCCGCGGAGCATGTACAAGACTAATATTGACCTTCCTCCTCCTATACATCTCATATATGTGTGGAGAAATGCATTTCAAGGTAATCGACAAACTCGACGCCCGCCGCCTTATTCTTCACTCGCACCGTGACTTATAACATTTTTTATTATAATACACCGACGCAGGTAGTTTACATTGCCTTTTTTAGCAATTGAGTCATGAGGCCTCAATTTTATTTTCACTGAGGCTAAATCTACGCAAAAATTTGAAAAAAAAGGCTTTCTTGGCTGATTCCGCATTCTAAATGAACTAAATTATTTACGTAATTGAAAAGAATGATAAATGAATCACCGCATTTTTCAATCCCCCCTCTTGCCCCCTGGTTTTGTTACTTTGATTTTTCTTATATCTACGCAAAAAAAAGTAAAAATATTCAATTATTGTTTCTCTATCGCGATATATTTAGTTAAACTCGCTAAAAACCTTTATTTCGTCTTTCTTGAGTGCCAGTAAGGCTTAAAAAAATGTTAGAAATGAAAAAAAATTGTATGTTTAAATAAATCCATTGCGTAGATTTAGACGCATTCTTTTATTTTTCAAATGTGCTTCCTCCGCAGACATCGATGGAATTTTCGAAAATAAAAAAGTAGGTACACTCGAGTGCGCGCGGGTTACGCAACGCATTTTGTTCGATGTAAAAAGCACACGCGCAGAACCGCGCGGTATTTTTCCTATTGTGAACTAACAGAAGGAGAAGAAAAAAAAACTGTTTAACGATTGGCAATTTGCGGGAGTAAAATGTGCCGCGCAGCCAGTCTACCAGCCAGGAATCTTTTGTATGCGCACGCTTTTAGCGCCTGTTGAGCATCTGTTTCCTGGAATTTTCGGCGATATGGTTCGTCTGCGTTTTTCGAAGAATAGAGAAAACTCGAAAAGCAGTAAAATAGAAAAAAAAAAAATTATCGTTTTTTTTTTGCTCGAGACCAGCTGGCAACTCAGTTCGCGCACGATGGCTAAATATTGAATTTGTGCTAACGAAAAAAAAAAAGAAAGAAGAGGGGCACACCTCTGTTTGGCGAGGTAGAAGTTATGAAAGTGCATTGAGCACGCAAAATTAATATACTTTCACGACTTTTTTTTGCTACTTTGGTACTAATAATTAGCATTCTTGCGACAACGAAGAAGAAAAACGAGAGTAAGAGAGAAAAATTGACAAAGCAATTGCAGTTTGCGTGCTATATAACCAAGACTTTATATCTCTCGCGTGCTGCTGCCCATTGTTTTCCATAGTACGTGCTCTAACAGCTGACTTTTGTTTACTCTGCGCGCTCTTTCCCGATACACGCGCGATTGACTTAATGGAAATAAGCAAAATGTTTTTTACGAGCTTATTCTCTTTTAAAGAGATATCACGCTCGCCAACCGCTATATCCAAAAACGTTTGCCAACGAGTTTTAAAATGATCGATTCATTCTCTCGGAATTCTATTTCGGAGTCAGTCGAGTCAGCTTATTTTCGGGATATATACTTTCTAGAAAACTACTTTTTACTTCGCAGCAAAAAAAAAAAAGAGAGACAAGAACTTTCTGAATCTCATCGAATCACGTGGAATTTTAAGATGTGAAAGCGAAATTTAATTCTACGAAACCGCCTACTTATCTGATAATAAGTGTTTTGCAGCGATAAGCCGGAATCAAATGAAATAAAAGTCAGCGATAAATAAATGAGAACTGACGGATAACGAAAAAAAAAAAATCGTCAACAGATTACGACGGCATTTAAAAGCGTGTTCGTCTCGTCTCCTCGTCGTCGTCGAGAAAGAGCCTCAATGAAAATTCAAAGTAGGCCCACAAATAGCCGATTCTATTTCGGATTTAAAAGCTTGCCGGCTATACCCTCGACGCGTGCGGGGCTGGTTATAGCCTTTCGAGAAAAAAAAGAACTAAAAGCACATGCCACATAAAAAGAAAAGAAAAAGGTATGTATTTCAAAGTACCTAAATCTTCGACGAGTCTGAGCATGACACCGCCGATGTGAAGCTCGCCCTTGACTCTGAGACTACGTTCGACGTTGAGGTCGGTTACGAAGATCCGGAGCACCCAGCTTCCGTCGATCTCGTGGCCATCCGAATAGATCCTCGTGCTGCCCATGGTTTTCGATTTGACGTTGCGCTGCTATTGCTGCTGCTGCTTGCTTGCTGCCTCTTTCTCTCGGCGCGCCGATGATTACCGATCGACAACCCAAATCCAAGCACCAACGCACTGCACACTTTCAGCGGCGGTACCGCGACGACATCGTCACGTGCGTGCCACGAGCACGAGCTGTTTTGTTCAAACTCGCCGCACTGGACACCAAAAAAACAAACCAACAATCACACACGAAGAGAGAAAGACAGGGAGAAAGAGAGCGAGAAAGAGTCGTGTTGGTTATAGATTATATTGCAAATGTACGGTACGAACGTTCCCGAGTGACGGCTAAGAGCGCACTGACTTGCTGTGTGGTGAACGTGAGCAGCGTTGGCGGCAGCAGCGCTCAGCTCACGGCGCCCCACTCGGCCCCCACAACTCGGCTCTATACCGAGAATAGCAGCGGAGCCGGCTCCGGAGAAAGACGCTGCTGCGCTGCCTCTATCTGTGTGTTGTGGGATGTATGTGTGTGTGTAAACGCGGACTATCGCCTATTGCTACTACTCAGTCACAGTACTCACACGGACGAGGAATGCGCGCGCATCGCCTCCTCTCTCATACCTATATCGTTTTTCTTCCTCGTAAAATGTGTACGTACAGCGATACGCGAGTAAGTACTCAACTTGCGGGAGGCCTTTCTTTGCTCTCTCTCTCTTCTCTCTCTCTCTGCGCGCGCGTTTTGCCATCTCTTTCTTCATAGGATGCCTTTTGCTGAATTTCTGCTGATTTATTATTATATCTTGATAGCCCACACCAATTCTTATTAAAAATAATTTTATTGTTTAAAAAAGGATGATTACAAAAGTGAAAAGAATAATAAAATTAATTATGTTGTAAACCAATAAAATTGGAGCCACGAAAATAAACAAAGTAAGAGCGATAAGATAATGATTTTTCAAATAATTATAGTTTTTTTGGAAAAGCCCTAAAGTTATGTCATCTTTAAAAACAATTGTGAGATATCATCAATAAATAAAGTTATAAGAAATACAATACAATTCAATGAGAAGTAATGTTTCCAAGCCCGCTTAAATAAATCAAACTATTACTTATAATGCAGATAGAAAATCTGATATAAGATCGTTGAATCTTTTTTTAAATAAAAGGTAATTGATAAAAAGTAGACAACTGTAATTTTGAATTTTTTGTAAACCATCGGTAATACAGATTTTTTCATTGTCAGCTTTCGATGAATGTAAATTCCCTCAATTTGAAAGATTACTATGGAAATATAAAAAATTTCCGAAAATGATTTCTCATCAACATTCTTTGTAACACTCGGCTAAATTAAATTCTAGAATTCGTCATAAATAGTTGTAGAAGTAAACTAGTCATAAGTTACTTGTAAATTTATTGATAATAAGTAGAAGAAATATTGCAATATTAAATAAATGGTACTTGTTGACATTGTACAAATTTTATTACTAATGACATACAATTACAACTATTAAGTTTTCTTGTTTGAAATATAATTCTTCCAAATGTGTATATTTTAGTGCAATATATATTACAGAGTGACTTTTGACAATAAATCAAAAGTATTGAAATCAATAGAGCAAATACGATGATCTACGAAGCTGTAGATCCAAAAGATTTTTCGGAATTAAAAAAAAACTAATTATACAATAAGTGCATTTAACATCCGATAATAGAATCACCTTTTGCAAATTAAATGAATGCTTATTTGCTAAGTGAAATATTTAGATACAAATACTCCTTCTTTCAATACAAAATCTTGCGATGATTTACATGAAGAATGGAATACAAAATGGAATATTTTCTATTTATACGAAATGAATCTATACGCATATAAATTTAATAACTGCTTTAAACAATGTAGCGTGAAAACAAGTGTACTAATTTAGTCAAGATACTCCATAGGGTGTGTGATAATTAAAACAGAGATATAAGTTTACGACACATTGTAAAGCCTTTTCTAGTTGCTCTAGAAACAGCTTATTTTATGATGCAAATTATTCGTCTGCGTCGTAACAATTAATAATCTTAGGTCTGAAATAACATGTTTAAATTACTATCTAACTTTGTCGTAACAAAAATATGTAAAATATGTTAATTTCAGTTATGTCAGACCGCCTTCTGCAAATCTCTTCTTTTTACAAGTTACGGTACGTCAGTTCAGTGAATGACAATTCATTAAAATTCTAGTGTCCGAAGTTGTTAGCAAACTTCATTGAAATACAGATTAATAGTCGTCAAATTTAATAGAATTAACGCTCATGTCGATCTGACCGCCTCGGTAACTACCGCGTTTTTTCTTCGTTTTTTCATGGCGGAAAGATTTACCTCTCGTGTGTTTTAAATCCAAGTTTGCTCGTTCTCCCCACGACCCTCTCGATCCTCGCTGTAAATAGAAAAAAAGCACATTATATTATAAAAATTCGTAAATAAAAAAAATATCCCAATGTATATTTTTTTCGCTTAAAAATAATTGTTCGAGAAAAATAATCTTACCCTAAATTAACGTACATCGGTTATCTACGTTTACTCGTCAAAGGTGATTTTTTTGTTTTGTGGTTGCGCGTCACTGCCAAAGCTCTTTCTGTCGTTGAAACCGCCTCTGCCACCTCCTCGGCCACCGCCCTCACCCCACGATTTTCTAAAACCGTCTCCTCGACCTCTAAAACCATCGCCCCTGCCTCTTCCACCACCACCTCTGTCGTTTCCACCCCAAGACCGTCTTTCGCCACCGAAACCGCCCCTACCGCCTCGGTCGCCACCGAAACCACCCCTACCGCCTCGGTCGCCACCACGTCCACCACGGAATCCTCCTCTGTCGCCACCGCGTCCACCTCTAAAACCGCCTCCTCGGTCACCACCGCGTCCTCTAAAACCACCCCCACGATCTCCGCCGCGTCCTCCCCTGAAACCGCCTCCTCGACCGCGGAAGTTACCGCCGTTGTGCTTTTTGAAACCGCCGCCATCATCTCCTTCCTCGTTTACCTCCTATAAACAGAAAAGAGAAACAACAAATCAGCTGCCATATTTCGAAAATTTCATGAAGAAATTGTAATATTTCGATCATTTATTATACGAGATCTGAAATAAGAAGATTATTATAAATTCTTATTATTCAAGACCAATGGCGAATGCAAGGAAACATTTTAGGATTCGAACACAAAAACTTTCTAGCTATTAAATGAATTAAAAATTTAGCCTTTCATCAAATTGGCAGGTGATCTATGTTTCTCTTTTCCTGTTTCCGAGCATTTACCTTTGCTTCAAATGAATTGTTTGCCAGTTGAGGAACCACCTCAATTTCGTCGTCCTTCACACGTCGGAAAGGTGTGTTCTTCTGTAAGTATTTTTATATTATGATCACAAAAGAGTATTAAAAAAATCAGTACCTTTAGTTTAATACTTTTTTGTATTGTGAAATATGAAGAAAAAAAAAGTAATAAACGCTGATAATTTTCACTTTAAATAAGATGATTTAAGAGTTTTAATTAAATTATTTACCTTGTCTCCATTTTGCCCTTCTCCTTTTACAAAATTACTGTAGTTACTCTTAGCGGCTTTTTTCGCTGGTTTTTCCGTTTCGTCTTCCTCCTCGTTATCCTCGTGTTTTCGTTTGCCAGGCTTTACTGCAGGTTTGGGTGTTTCAGCTTCTTCAGAGTCATCTTCATCATCGTCATCGTCATCACTGGATTTTTTGGCTGCTTTAGGCTGTAACATTTAATTTAAAAGTTAATAATTTGATAACAAAACAAATAATTACAAAAAAATACATACTGTAATGGCTGCTTTTACTAGCGCGGCTTTGGCGGCTTTAGTTTGTACTATAGGTCCTTCATCGGAATCATCGCTTGAATCATCACTGGAGGACTCTTTTTTAGCAACTTTGGCAACAGGCTTTGCAGGAACAGCAGCCTTCTTTGCAGGTGGCTCTTCATCACTGCTATCATCATCGCTAGAGGATGCAGCTTTTTTAGCAACTAGCTTGGCGGCGGGTTTTGCAGGAGTGGCCTTTGCCTTTGGGGCTTCCTCTTCACTGCTGTCATCGTCGCTCGAGGATTCAACTTTTTTAGCAACTGGTTTGGCAGCGGGTTTAGCAGGTGGTTTTGCAGGAGTAACTTTGGCTTTAGGAGCTTCCTCTTCGCTGCTGTCGTCATCGCTGGAAGATTCTGCTTTCTTTGCTGCTGGAGTAACTTTTGGGGCTGGTTTCTGTGCAGCCTTCTTTGGTGGTTCTTCGTCTGAGGAATCATCAGAGTCAGAATCTGCAGGTTTTGCTGGAGCCTTTGCAGCTGGTTTTACAGGAGTTTTGGCTGGAGCAGGTTTAGCAGCAGGCTTTTCATCTTCTGATGAATCATCAGAATCATCGCTTGATTCTTGCTTCTTAGCAGCTGCTTTAGCAGCAGCAGAAGTTGGTTTAACCTGAGCTGCTGGTTTTGCTGCTGGTTCCTCATCTTCACTGGATGAATCATCCGACGATGATTCTGCTTTTTTGACTGGAGCTTTAGCAACTGGTTTTGCTGGTGTTGGTTTAGCTACTGGTTTTTCATCTTCACTCGAATCATCGGATGAGGACTCTTCCTTCTTGGCTACAGGCTTTGCAACTGGCTTTGTAAGTGTAACTTTAGCAACTGGCTTTTGAGGTACAGCCTTAGCAGCTGGCTTTTCATCTTCGCTTGAAGAATCATCAGAAGAAGATTCTGCTTTCTTGACAGGAGCCTTTGCAACTGGTTTAGCCAGAGTTGGTTTGGCAGTAAGTTTAGGAGCAGGTGTCTCATCTTCACTTGAGCTATCGTCATCGGAAGATTCTGCTTTCTTCAATGGTGCTTTAGCGACAGGCTTCACTGGTGCCTTTACTGGAGCTTTTTGAGCAACTGGTTTAGCAGCAGGCTTTTCTTCTTCACTTGAGGAATCATCTGAAGATTCATCCTTCTTTCTAGGTGGTTGTTTCACAGGCCCTTTACCGTTGACAAGAGGTGCCTTCTTGGGAGCCTCTTCTTCAGAGCTCGAATCTGAGCTGTTGCTCTGTTTGACATTTTTTACAGAAACTTTCTTAGCAGAATTCTTCTGGAAATACTGAAAGACTTCTGATATTGAAGGGCATCCTTTGCCAAGGGCAGGCTAAAAACGTAAATAAATAATTGTCAGTTTATTTACGTTGATACCGTGACAGCTAATACAAGGTAATCGTAAATATTATCAGAATATCGTGTGTATTTAACTAAAATTTGATTTTAGTTCGTTTTGTCAAAAGCACGTGCATTTCGTAAAACCGGAGACTATACCGAAAAGTCTATTGTTTCCAATTAAATCGTTGATTAATCAATTAGTCTCGTAGATTATATTAAAATAACAAATTTTAAAAGCCGAAATAGCGAGAAATGTGAGAATTTTCGCAGGAAAATGATTCGAAAAAAGAAGCCGAAACGGGGCCCACGTGGTTGCGGCAACAAATGGCGGGACCCTCGACACGAGGTAGCGAGGCACGTTTCACGCGAATCAAAAGAATTGCACATTGAACTTACGGCGTTGGTCTTCTTCTGGAAAACCTTGGCGAGCTGAGAATCCTTCTTGAGGAGGTAATCGTAGATGAGGGCGGAAACGCCGATGTCCTCGTTGGTGGCCATGACGGGGACGCGTGCGTTGCCTGTTGTCTTCACGGGAGCACGACACGCGAGTAAGAGAGAGGAAGATTCGATTCCGGCACGGCTGACCCGCTGACGCGGCGGCACGAGCTTTATTACTTCACCAATGAGCCACGAGGCGACGACACAACAATGGCGCTGCCCAGATCTCCTCGAACACCCGAGAAACGTGCTGTCAAGGTGCGTTTTCATACGTGTACCAATCGTCGTTTGATTGAGGATGCGCCTTGTTAAACATTGAAGAACTCGTCGCGGGAAAAGAAAGCAAATGTTTTTGAATCATAATATTGACATTCGAATTCGGCAGTTAGTTACTTGAATTTCATATTGCGTGATGTGTTGATATTATATTGATAAGTAAGAGAAAAATAATGTCGAACAAAAACGTAATAACATCGATTGATGAACTCATTGCACGCGCCGATGAAATTCATCATAATAGTTCAACAATGTTCTCTAGTGAAACTTTTATATCACGTTTGTTAAAAAATGATATGTATGGTAGTTATAGTACGACGTTGTTCAAACAAATAGCATCTCACAAAGTTACCGTTAAACCACTGACAAATAAACAAGTAGTTATCTACGATGAAGAATTGCTGAAAAGAATATGTGATGCCAGAAAAGTTATTATTCATAAAATTGCTTCATTCACTTCTCAAAGACGAGAAACTTATTTCATCATTATTCTATTCGAAAAATATGAAAAGGTAATATTGTTTTGGGTAAAATTCAAATTTTTATGTTTATGATCAAATGATAGTTCACAAAGTTTAATTTGAAAATGTTTCCATAAGTTCTTGGCTGGAGTATGGCTTGTAACAAATAAAGTAGATCCAGTCAGTTATCAAATATTTTTCAAATACATCAGAATGAATTTTCCATGTTTCAAACCAGAAGAAGCAGTGTTGGATTATGATGAGGATATACAACATGGATTGCGATCTGTATTCCCAGAGATAAGATTTATTCCATCATTGTTACATCAAATGCAGGTATAAATTAATTAAAGTTGAGAAAGTATTTTACGAATCAATGGATATAATTCATAATTCTTGACGTTTAAATAGCAAATAATTGAAATGGCTATACAAACCAATGCAGCTATCAAAGCTAATAGAATCTTAAATCCTGTAAAACATTCTGTGCTAAAAAAATTTATAGCACTTTCATTTTTACCAAAACAAGATATACATGCTTCTTATATTAATCTAGTCAAAGAATGTAGAGCAAATTATGGATCATATTTTGATTCTTTTATTGGCTATTACAATGGAGAGTGGATCGAAAAGTGGAAACCAGAAATATTTTGTGTACACCAATTGAAGGACCTTACAAAAATTTTTCTGGAGCTGTATGGTTGTCGAAAAGTTTTTGAGACAAAAACTGAATTAGAGCCAGTAATTTTTTTGGGTACCAGTATACATATATTTAAGCACTGTACAAATCCTTTCACATAAATATTTTCTAAAAACAACTTTCTACTTTCAGATAAAATTAAAACTACATTAAGTGAAGTTAGGATAAATTTAGTCAGTCTTGAACATGGTGATATTTTACCATATTACTTGTCACATGAAGATGAAAAGATGGAATTCAACTTATACAATACATGGAACAGACGTTCTAATGATTCAATCACCTTGAAAGAATGTCTGACCATATGCTCCAATCTTTTAGACGATAGTTTTATAGATGGTCTCACAGATTTAATTATAAATAATGTGAATAATAATAACACACATATTGAGGGGTCTAATGTTAGCATGCATGATATGACTACAGCAAAATTGAGGTAGCAAATTGTAAAAAAAGTTCTAAAATGGTTACACAGAAATTTTTATAATATAAAGTTGTATTTAATATGTTTTAATCATTGTTAATATAAAACTATTGTTATGTATTATAGTTCTATAGTGATGGAATATGATTGGTTGGAGCAAATTTGTGTGTTTAATGATTAAAAATATGTAGCTTTTAAAGCATCATTGTAATTATCAATGAATTTGTCGAAACAAGCAATTTGCTAGATTAAGAAAAGAAAATAGTTGAGTTTCGAATTTTGGACAATTTAATTGGACAAAATAAGATGCATATAATTTACGAAAGAAAAATTCGATGTTGGTGTTTTTCTCCGTTAGGAGGCACTCAATAGGGCAAAGTACTGAATAGAAATTCATCTATTCGTACAAATTCGATTCTGTAAAAAGCCTGTTCATTTTTTTCAACAATGCGCTATTAACTAATAAAAAAAATTAAAACTTTAAACTGCACTGTTTTATTGCCTTACACAAATTGATTAATTTGTTCGATGTACTGATTTTTGCTTTTTAGTTACAACAAAATAGTGCTTAAATCAGTTGAATTGAAAATTAGAGATAGTTATCACATCTTTCAATTGTTTGCTTGAACAAGAATAGAAAATTTGTTACAAATTATAAAATTACTGAAATTTATAAAGAAATTTGGAGTACTGTGGGAGGGAAAAAGATAACTAGGATCACTTTTTAGCTCAAATAATAATCGATTTTGAATTTTCCCGCACTTTGGATGCACGGGACAGTGTTCCCCCTAGCGGTAGAAAATGTGCATTAGTTTACAAGTTTAGATTTGATTACAAAATCTACAATAATAAATATTAAAGCTATCGTGAAGAACTGCCTAAAATGAGAAAATGTCAATTACAAATTCGTTGAAATATTCTAAATAATAATTTTACTTGCAAAAAAGAATTATCAATTTTGAAAAATTCGATAAACTTTATGGTTCGATGACGGTCATTTGATCACGAACAGCTGTGAGCTGACCTTAGATGAACCTCGCGCATCGGCGCATAGTTGCTTGGCACGCGAATGAGTATAATGAGTGCGAGCGAGACAGTGTCGGGGCGACGACGAGCAGCGACGTTGACGGAAAGTAGAAATAGCTCGTCCTGGTGTGCGTATTCGCGAAACTCCCTGATCGCAAGGGGTGCGCGCTCGCGCTCTAAAGCGACAGTGTGAGAGACAGACTAAACAGTAAAGGATACTAGGATAGACACAGTGTGCGTGTGAGTGTGCGTGGACGACGATGAAGATGCAGCTCGGCTAGCTAAGCGCCCAGGCCGATCTCGTCTTTTAACCTACGACGTCCCTGCTCGTCTCTCTCTCTCTCTCTCTCTCTGTCTGTGTGCCAATTCGCTGGAATCGCCCAAGTTCCACGTCCTCGTCCGTGGCGTGGGTGCCCCGGACAATTCTGCGTGCGACTACAAGGTACGCGCGCATAGCCGCCGCGCAACAACTCGGTTTCTCGGCAGCATTTCCCATCATCATCATCATTATCGTCATCGCTATCCTCATTATCATCATCTCCCTTTTCTCGCGCTGTTTATCTTCCATCTTTGTCTTTCATTCGCAAATCTCTCCGTGTTCTCGTTTGTGTACATTCGTGCGTGTATGTGTGTGAATCTACGAATTGCAGACTGGAAAATCCGCCTCTCGACTCTGGTCAAGTTTTCATTGTAATGCTGTGTGTACAAAGTGAAAACTGTGCGAATGTTTCAAGCTAGTAGGTGTAGGTGGTCTGTGAGTGTGGGTGTGTGTGTGTATTCGACTGTCAAAAGGCGCCGCTCGATGAGTGCCGCACCGAGCCTGCACACGCGATCATTTCTCGATGATTGTCGTCAAAGCGCCCGAGAGCGCGAAAAAGTGTCGCATTTGGCATTGTTATTTTCGGCAGTGATATGCGCGCGCCTCTCCTCTCTTCGCGATGCTGCGATTGGGGAATCCTCTCTCGCAACGTGTACTCGAGCAGAGGACACACACTCGCGCGACTAACCCCGCGACAATCACGAGGCTTCCTTTATGTTTTGCAACGGCTAGATTCGCGCGAATTTGCATCTTCTCTTTAGCTCCTGTTTCTGGCGATGTGTCATCGCTTTTCCGCGAATATCTTCGTCGTTGCTCCCTCGCCGTCTTATCTCGGGCTTCGGGCGAAAATCGATACAGAACGCCAGTGTGGTGAAACGCACGAGTTTCGCTCGCAGCGCGAGAGTTGCATACGTGTGTGCATGGGATTTTCTCTCTCTGTCTTCCTCGTACGAGTTTTGCTGGACGCTGCAGAAGCAGAGAAAGAGAAAGAGAGAGACTTGTGCGTGTGACGAGTTTTATCCTTTTTGGACAGTAAAAATAGCTACGTCGCCGGGAAGCTTCGCTAGGCAATATTATACTTGTGGCCCGGTCGTTGCTCGCAGTTTTTGCGTTTGCAAGTGTGCCTTGTGTGTGTGTGTGTGCGTGCTTAACGAGTGCGACTTTAAATACAGTAGTTTACTAGGAAGCAGGATTGAAATTGTTAAAAGAAATTTACACTTTGGTTCTTTGATTGGATGCCTTTCAAAGTATTTTATTCTTCTTAGAAAGTAGCACGTTTAGTAATTCAACTGTAATCATTCTATACAATAGTGTTGTTTACTTTTAGCCAGCAGTACGTTCATTCTATTTTCTAATCAATCTAAAGTCAGATTGATTAAAGTATGATTCACTTCAAGTTTGGTGTCTCTGTACTCTTAGTCATGTCAATAATGTGTATGATCTTATCAGTGTAGAGGTTACCGTGCAAAATATTTTTGCATGATGAAAACAACAATCAAAATTTTAGTAGTTGAAATTTTCACCAAAAACTTTGATCATTGGACAAGCAAGGAATTAAATTTTATAACAAATGTCAAATCTATAGTAACTAACTAGCAGTTTGCTGACATGAAAAGTGCATTACATATCAGCTGGGTTATCAAAATAGGTCAAGCTCAGTGTACAAAAATCCTTTTGACAATGTCAGTCCATGTTTTCAACAACTTATTTTTAAATAATTCTACATGTAAATAGACTTTTTTTATATAAAAATGTTTCTTTTTTTTTAGGACTTGGTGAACAGTGTCAATTGTATCCTGTGGTCTTCTAAAATGGCAATGATAAACAGTTTGTCGAACTGGCTAATAGAGCTGTTCTTGTGGAAGTGGTGATCGTTGAATGTGGAGTGTGTTATCACGCTTCTTCAAGAAAGAGCCACAGGACTTGTCGTCTAGTCCTCAACATCAGGCCTACCTGCCCAACATAAAAGTGCCAGTGGCTGATGAGTTTGTCGATGTTTTCAATACAATGGATCGTAACACACTCGATGAGAGAAAAAAGGGACTTGGGAGCTCTGGCGATCAATACTCGACCAGTGGAGATTCTGAGCACTCATCCGATTCCTATGACTCTCGCCAGGTAGGTTTATCTATAAACAATCTTATAAGCATGAAGTTCAGTGGTATCATATCAAACTACATGACAATTAGGGAATTTCCATTCGAGAAATGATTTGTAAATCTTTTGATAATCAGTGATAATCACCGGATATACTTTTCTAATTAGGTAGACATTCTAGTATAACAAACTAGGATATTCAAAACAAATAAGCAGCTAACTTTTGTTAGTGTAAAGTTTTTTTAATTAATTTGTCAGTATTATCTTTATAAAATTGCATTGAATTATATCTTTTCCATTGAAATCATAAAAATCTTTCATTGTAAAACAAAATCATCGTCAGAGTAAATAGAAAATTGATACACAACGTTCACCGCTGAGTAAGAAGAGTACTTATTCTTGATATTTTACTTGGATGTTCAATCAACCTGCACTCATAAAAGAAACGTTATAGTCAACGGCGGCGGTGCAATTATCGTTATTGCAATAGTGATCTAATGTCACGATGGCTCGATTGTTTATATCAAATGGTAACTAGGCCATTAAACAAGCTCGCGATGCCGTTGCAGATCAATGATCTCGCATCAAGAGTTCGATCTTGGATGATATGGAGCAAACGTCGCGAACATTTTTTTTCAAGGGCATTAATTAAGGCGACAGCGAGGAAAAATCGGGCAAGATTTGAAACGATATGGAACGTGATCGGATTAAACCTGCAAGCGTTATATACATCGCGAGAGCTTGTTATAAGTACATGAGGAAAAGAAACTTTGAATAATCTTGTTATAAGCATCGAGTTACTCGCTTATAGATTTTTATTTGCCACTGTGCAGCTTCTGCGTTTATCATAAATCCAAGCTTCCAAGAGAAAAGATTTGAATGTCAGAACTAATGAGAATCCTTTCTACCATACGATATCGATATTGCGTGTATTATAAAGCATTCGAAGGTTTCGCACTCCATATAATTTTTCCAGCTTTTCTCGCTTAATATTTATACACACGGCACGCCAAAGAAGACGAACGCCGTCAAAAATGACTCGTCTGAAAAAAAAATAGTCTCGAGGGTCGCGCGCACGGGCTTGGCGGTCCTTGAGTATTACAAAACGTGGATTTAATGCAACGCTTGCGCGGCGTGTGAATAAATCTCTGCCGCGCGAGGATTCTGATGATGTATTATAACGGCATGACGTTTGCGAGTTTTTCCGGGGCGACGTTTACTCTCTGTTTACAAGATAACCTACGCGTGTTCGCCTTATCGGGTTAAACACCCGCTGTAGTAGTAAGATATATAGTGTGGACTTTCGTCATACACTGCGCGTAGCAAAAGAGAAAAAAAAACGAGTCCAGCTATTTCGTTGGTACACTCGTGTTTGACTGTCTAAACTCTTCCATTTGACTGTTTGAGTAGACTCGTTAACGAGTGCCTCTTTCTTTTTTCTCAGATTTAAACGGCTGCTGCTGCGGGGAAAAGGGTTTCTTTTTTTTTTTTTTGCTTTACGACACACGATGCGTTATGAAGTTTTATATATATGTATACATATATAAATACCCATCGGAGAACTTCCTCTCCGCGCGCGCGATTTCTCACATGTGCATGTGAAAGAGCACGCCTGTGCTCGTATATGGATGCTCGACTACTAGCCGCGGGTCCTCAATCTTACCTTTGTTTTTGCGGATGCACTTCTCTTCTTTTCTTTTCTTTTTTTTTGTACGCTCGTTTCGAGTTAAATGCTCGCTCATGCTCTTTAAGGAGGCAGAGAGATGAGTCATTTGAAGACGGTCGCGAGAGAGAGAGAGCGGATTTACACATTTACGGTGGTTTGTTTTGTCGACACCGTACTATTCACGGAAAACTGTCGAACGCTATATTGCACAGCTATAGCCTTCTTTGTGTTTTAATCGTGGATACTACTAGCATTTTTATCCTTATAGCAGACCGAAACGATATTAAAATTGAAACGAGTGACGTAAGGATTCTTTCTTGGCTGTTCTAGAGATTAATTTAAAAGATAAATAATGATGAGTAAGAAATCGTTATTCGACTGTAGCTTTTGTTACTGCTCGTGTATATTTATGTTCTTTTATAGACAGAGTATTTTCTCACTGTAATGGTTTTGCACGGTTACTATATACAAGTCAGTTCAAATCTTTCAATATTTTTGTTGTATAAGCTATCAATTTTTTTGAATAGATCGAGTTTACCGATCCTCAATTATCGCCAACAGCGAGTAAAACATCCACTCGATTATTTCGATAACAATCGGGATGAAATCACACGTCCCAATTACAAGTCAAAAGTTGACTGTATCGCTTTTATCAACAGCTCAATCGAAGTGAATCTCGGGGCTGAAAAAGAATGACGAGGCGTCAATGTTTTATTAGAGACTGGAAGCTTTCATTGTTTCGTAAGAGGTCGCCCGCAGATTGAATAGCTGCACGATGTCTTAAAAAGAAGACACACACCAATTGTCTCGCGTGTCGCTTTCTTACTCCGGAGAGTCAAGGACACGCGAATGCAACGATGAGTCATTTTTATAGACCCGCTTATCGGCGACTTTCACGTTCAATGATTCTTTTTTTTTTTTTGGTTGTATGTTCTTTGCAACCGCGTATACGTATATACATTTCGCGATAACGGTCTTCTCGTGTCGATTGTCAATATTTGAAAGGAAATTGCTATTTTCAGTCTGCACCCTATCGATGTTTTCTAGATGTCCGTCGTTTTGACGCAATCGCACGATACGACGGATCGATAAGAGAGTTCATGTGTGTGTACACACTCGTCGGTGTATTACACCTTGGATGTGACTACGGGTCATTGTATCCGAGATTGACGCAGAGTTTGTAAAAAAAGCTTCACGTATTTCGTGCACCAAGGACTCGAGTTTTTTTTTTTTTTTTTTTTTTTTTTTTTTGGAAATACATACACGAGCATATTTGAAATTCCAATCGTTAAAAAATTCAGAGTTCGAGAGCAAACTTCCGAACAAAAGCCTTCTCTCTTAGTTCACTCTCGAAAGTGTACCCCAATCAAATTCTCGTCGGATGGATTTTCCGTGGCAGCGGCGGCGGCACAGCTTTGCTTGCATCTTTTCTGGAACAATGAACTTTCTCACATGCTCGGTTGGCTTACGTAACGACGAGTCTCTCTCTCTATGCGCTACGCCGCCGCCGATGTAGTATGCATATACATAGGTGATCCAACGGCAACTCACGGGCATAGCCATTTGAGTGAATCGGTACGAGGCCGCCGCAGCAGCAGCAGCGGAGCGACCGCGCCAGTCGAATTACCTATAGGACTCATCAATTTTCGTCGGAATGTTTTAGAGATTGTCATCGACATCGTCGAGTTACTAGACATTGTTGTTTCGGCATTGGATCATTGCGTGATTTTGGATTGAATTCGATGATCAGCCTCGTGGAATACGTGATGATGATCGGGCTCTTTTAGAAGCATCAAGGACGTTACGAAATATCAATCTGCAATCTGCGTTCTATCAATTTTAATTTTTTTTGTTTTTATTTGGATTTCTTATTCTTCTCGAGTATTGTTTATCAGATGATTCGAATTTTATTTTATATTCGCGAGACCTTGAAAAAAAAAATCTTCGCTTGTGTAAAGATGAAAAAAAATGAATAGATTTTAGATATAGTGCGGCAGTAAAACTAAACGCTCGCGATGAGATCACTGCTCTGCAAAAATATCGAACGCACAAAAGAGAAGTTATCGCCTCGAGACTGCGACGATGAAGCGAAAGAAATACATAGAAGAAAGAGTACGCTTTACCATTTCGCAGTGTAAAAAACTTTAGTTTTTGAACGAAACAAATTGGCCATCCAACGGAAATAAACGTATACAAAGATGAGATTTTAAAATCAAAACCGGTTTGTGGTTTTGCGATGAGAAATAAAAAAAAGTCTTTCGTGCTGCTTATACATTCAAAAGGCGATTATTAAACTAGTGACCTACAACTTGACACTATATAAATCGCACGCAAGAGTTAAATTGCCACTCTCCGTAGCTCTTGACAAAAAAAAAAAAAAAAAAGAGCAGCGCTGCGTATATGTAACCTCAGAGCAGAGCAGCTTTTTATTCCAAAGAAAAATCCCAGCACACACACACACACTTTGTTCGTCGTTGTGTGCTGTTATAGTTATTCCAGTCACTCTCCAAAGGATCCCACGCACAGCCACGAATCCGAAAACAGTCTCTCTCTCACACACATTGTTATATATATCGCGATAATAGAGGAACGATGTTAGAGGCGTGGAGTCCGAAAAATCTATGCGTATAGAGAGAGAGAGAGAGAGAGAGAGAGAGAGAGAGAGAGAGAGAGAGAGACAGAGAGAGAGAGGAGAGTGCAGGTGTGTGCTTGAAAGTAACGGCGTCGAGATCGCGATAGTATTTTATCGGCGAGTGCAACCATCGCACCTATAGGTTGATTCGTACACAGCCGCCGCCGAGAAAGTCATAAGTGCCGATTTTATTATAGCGGTTTTATTTTCGCGCGCAAGCGCATATATATATGCTGATTTACAGCTGTTCTACCTTCGTGAATTTTATCATGATGGGACAGTTTGTTTTTGTTTGATTTTTTTTTTGATTGTTAATTGACGGAGTTGGGTCGTTGACACGCTTTATATGCCTCGCGGCGACATTGCGAGTGTTGAAGAGTTTGCTGAAAATATTCGAGTATTCGATATTTTTATTTTTAGCCAGGGACTCATATATATACGTAATCTCTGCAAAACTGTTTGTTCAATGTCACTGCCATGCGCCTGCCCGAGAAATAAATCGATCGTGAATTCGTGCATCGGCAAAGGCTAAAGTGAAACAATTATCGATCACAATCGATATGACAACTCGTTTCAAAATAAATAATAACCGTCAAAACGATTAAAGTATATTTGCAGTTATATCTTATCGACAGTGTAATTTAGATATCTCGAGAGAGTTATTATACACTTTCATCGCGAAAGAATTCTTTCCCTAAGTTTATTTATAAAATTTTTATTAATTCACTTGGTATATTGCGAAATATTTGTATCGTTGAGTAATTGTTACGATTACATCATATATTTCCACGAATTCACTGCAAATAGAAAAAAAGCGCAAGCCATAAAGCCGTCGAATGCCGCACACGCTACATACTTGTGAACAAAAAAGGGTCAGCATCGTGGAAATCTATGACTTTCAATCTATTTCGAGTCATTGTTTCCAAATAAAGTCCGCAACTCCACCGCCACACAGTCAGTCAGTCAGTCAGCGCAATAAGAAAAACGACGAAGTCGCGCGACTGCAATATAATGCACACTGTACAATTAATAGTTGAGTCGCTTGAAAAGGACTTGTTTGTCTATATGAGCAATTCCACAAAAAAACTGCCATAATTCGGCACCGTTTGTCCGAATTTTCATATTAGAGGCACGCAC
>JAWWMK010011020.1:1570-24331 GCA_035047105.1 Galeopsomyia nigrocyanea
AGATCACCAAATGATTTTTTTTAAATCGATCCTTTCAGTGAGTTGTTTTATTGAAAATTAGAAATATAAATCTTTATCGATTTTTCAGAGCTTTATAAAGAAGCGAATGAAGATCACCAAATGATTTTTTTTAAATCGATCCTTTCAGTGAGTTGTTTTATTGAAAATTAGAAATATAAATCTTTATTTAACAGAATACTGGAAACTGTATAGCGCCACGCTCGTGTAAGTATGCAAAACATATTGCGCATACATTTAACGACTGAAATAAAAAAAAATGATCCATTTTCCAAAGAACGACGCGAAAACGATTTGGGCTACGTTAGCATCCAACAGAAATTATACAAAGTAAAAATTTTAGGTGTACATGATGATCCAGACAAATAATAATAAATAGGTAATAAAAACATAGAAACGCGAAATTAATTTTTGTTACATAAAATACTGGAGCGTAATGCGAACGAGATGAGAAGAGAAAATTACTGCGGGTTATGAGGCAGCAAATAGTTATTCTGGAGCTTTTCAAGTTATGAAAATATTCGGCGCGTCCAGCATAGCGAAATGAAAATAAACGTATAGCGCTGGGTCGAGGCACTGACGACGCAATTTAAATAAAAGCAGCCGAGCTTTCACTTGACGTAGCGAATGTGCGCACGTGGGATACGAGGGAACACTATAGCAAAGTAAAAGAGGGAGAGAGAGAGGGAGAGAGAGAGGGCACGTTGAAAAAAGAGCTACAATACCCAACACACAAGTCCGCCGTCGTGTGCGCGCAACATCGCCGCCGCCGCCGCTGTCGTCCTATTCAATTCCAATTATAGGATCAAGAAACAAGATTCATTGGAATTGAAATGTCCTATTCCTTTCAATCCATTTCAATCTACTTTCATTTGTCGCGATGGATGTCCATTTGACGTGCGCTCGCGTTTGCGTTCATTCGTTCGTGTATGCAGCACTGCGCGTATAGAGCCGTGGCAAAAAGTTCAAAAATCGATAGCTATAATACCTTGAAAAGATGTAATCCAAGAAAATTATTTTTCGAGGCTCTCTTTACTTCATACAATATTTTACACCTTAACACTGGCAAGGATGAAATGTTATCCTTTGACGTGCATATTAAATTCGCGCTCTCACAAAGCTTACAATGGAAGCTTCTGTTTTCACGGTGTATTGTACGTTTTTCAGTAACATAATATTTGATAGCACGAGAATACTTGGATTGCACTTCGTAAAAATTGTGAAAAGCTGCCTCATTTGCATACGGATTCGAAATTTTCTACCAGACGGGGCCACAAATCGATCATTTTTTATTTAGATTCTGTATATTTTAAAATCAAACTTAATGCTGATTTCGAAGGTTATTTTTCAGTCTGCTGCAGACAGATATTGAGTAGAAAATTCCATTCTGAGATGTATAAGAATAGATACAAAATCAAGCAGTCTATTGCAATCGCATCGATGTTTGCTACGCGAAGCGAATCGCAATTCTCACTGAAAAATTTATATTGAAAGTGCACTCAAAGCGTATATTGTTAATCTGAATAACTGCAAGACTTTAATACACGTGGGCAGGATGAAAAGTATTGATCGTAGGAGTTGAGAATGAAATTTCAGCAGGACGAGGAAATTCCAATAGCTCTATGCTCTTCGAGTTATTCGAAATTTTGAATTCCTTTGACGTAGCGCAGCAATTGAATCGGATGAATAGACAAATTTTTTTCAAAGAGCTTAAGCTCCCGCGCGCAAGGGATAGCAACGCTCATTTCTCTCCCGAGCTTACATTTACGCTGCTCAGCCAATTCGACGTTCAAGCGCGCGCGACCCCAAAAATCTCGAGGCTGAGTTGTGGTCGGAGCGGGAGCTGCAAAAGCTTCCGGCAACAACGAACTCTTTACTAGCTCCTATATAGCGCATCTCAGAATTGAAACTCTCTTCTTTGCCAGGCTGAAGCTATTCAACTCGACTATACGATGCCTGCGCGCGAAGTTGGGATATTGCGAAATGTTCCACTGCTGCGCGAGCTTGCGCTTCAGCAGCAAGCCACTGTTACAGGAATTACCTCAATGGTATTCTATTGTTCTTCTTCCTTAGCGTCGTTTTCTCACTGTGAGATTCGCTCTCGCGTTCTTCGCTCGTCACTTTATCAAATGGTAATAAGAAACGACATTGAATTATTCTACGCTTCAAGCGCATATTTTATCCGTTTATCGTCGTTCCTCTAAGTCATAAATTTAATTCCGGGTCTGGGTTTACCGTCGAGTCAGAAAAACAACGGGCACAGAGAAAGCATTCGCTTGAATTAATTACGAATTAAAATATTCAATATCAAGCTGAAAGGAACGTTGAATGTTAAATGAGCGTGAGGCAATGGCTAAAACGAGTTTAGTGCATTTATTTGGATATTCCGCTGGAGTAAGCGAATAAATGTTAATGCGCAGGTGAAAATTAGCGTGAATTTGGCCGATTCTCAAGGCTTTGCGACTGACGCGCTGATCTGGTCTCTCGCTCTCTCCCTCTCTCTCTCTCTCTCTCACTGTCTTTCGCCGGTAGTGGTGGTCGTGGTCGATGACTGCATTAGGTACACGCTTTGTAGGCCAGCCGAGAATTTAGTATAGCTTGGCGAGATTCGCTTGGCGGCACAGGGAAAGCCTGATGGACCGTATTCAAAGCCCTATCGACCGGCTTTTGCTACTGCTGCTGCTGCTGCTGCTGATGCCCAAATAAAAGCTCGCAACTCCTCCTCTCCCCGGCTCTACGCGAATTGTTAGCTTAATTACCTTTGCCATTAAAGATTCTATCGATGCTTTCTACGTTACCTATCAGCGATCTGTCGAAACTTCTCTTTTTTTGATGCATTTTATTTTCCGCCGTCATCCGAGTTCCATTAATGAGCGTTAACGTTTATATATGCACGTTGAAAGTGCAGAGGTGGAAGAAAAAGCTCAACGCGACCTCGTTTTCATTAATTAATTTATGAACTCACATTACGCTCGCGAAATACCAATTCTTTGTACCTTTTAAAAACGTACCGCTACATTTACACTCGTGAAATCCAGCCTCGTGCTGTTTACTTTCGCGTAATATGAAAAGCTTGCGCAGAGATTTTCTCTTTTTGAATAAAATATTAATTTAACTCCGTTTTCAGTTTGGTTGTTGGCTTTTAAGAATTTTTTTTGTTTCAAGATTTTATTTTCTTTGAAATTACAATCACCTATTTCTTTCTGTGCGTATTGGTGTATCACAATTATCCAGTGTAACTAATGCGCGATTCTTTAAAGCTAATCGATTTGGTATGCTAAATATGTAAAGGTGAGGTTCGATGCGTGAGTTTGTCAGCGCCGATTTGATTGGTAACATTTGTAATTTCAAACAGTGTGACACTTGCCAGACGTGAAGTTTTATTTGTACGACCGCAGCTGTATAAATTCATTTATGTCATCGATTAAACTCACATTTTCGAAATTCATGACCGTAAAATTAGAGTAAATCGATTTGCATAACGTATGAACTTGGTCTTTTAAAATACAAGATGTTATAATTTTTGCGAAATGGAATTTTCCCGTAACAATCGAAACGAACATCGATTGTTTTTGAAAGTGAAGTGAACGCAGATTTTATAAAAAATAATTAAACGTTAATAACGAGAAACTTTCAACACTTTCGACAAGGCAATATGCTGCTCGAAAGTACATAAGCAACGAGAAGTGAATTAATTTCTCGGAACTGCATCGGAAATGAGATTGGCGAAAGATTGTTTAGAAAAGTAGTAGCCCGAGAGTCAAAAGAGTCGGAAAGTTATCTGAGTTGGAGCGCGGGAAAAAAGTGTATATAGAACATCGGAGCCGAGTATAGAGCGAAGTTGAACATCGAAGTGTAGTTTGAGTGATTGGTTTTTGATCAAGGTAAAAAGTACGAGAGCTCGCCCGCGCGTACGTATAAGCAAGCGACGCGTAAGCAATAAGTTGGCTAAGTAGGTCATAGTGCATATGAGCGAATCGCACGGGGATAGTGGCGATAAGGGGCAGACACAAGCGTGTACTCGACAGAGAGAGTACGTCACCCTATACATTGCCAGCGAGTTGCATATGCGCAACTGGTATTAAACGAAAAGTCGAGAGCAGCGCGAGCCGCGGCTTATTTTGCATAAATTTCACGGGCGCCACATATCGATCGGCCGAGAAAGCTCGCGGTGACGGCGGCGAGCGATATTCCAGAAAGCACACGCTTCGCATGGCAAATACGGATTATAGCTCTCTCTCTCTCTCTCGCGAGCGAGCGAGCGCGCCAACGTAGATAAGGGAGAGCAGCGAGGCAGCCCAAGAAGACGATAGTTCTATCTCTCTTGCTCGCTTATCGCGAGCGGACCGCGAAAAAATGACGCGCCAGTCGTCGTCGGAAGTTTGGCTCGTAAACAGCAGTACGATTGATCGCGCGACCCTATAATACACGTGCAAGCTCGCGCGCGGCGGTCCTTGCGTGATTTTTCTTCGGGAAGCTCGCGTAATGGTGCATATACTCTACTTGGGGGGCGGCCGAAACAAACAATCGATTCTGGCTGCGAGCTATATCTGTGTAATGTAGCGTTGATGTGTACGTGAATGTTTGTGCTTGTGTACTGGTGCCGGCAGTATCAGCGAGAGAGAGAGAGAGAAAGAGAGATACGTGATATATACTCCGCGATCTGCGCCAACTTTCTCGAGACGTCATGCATTTTAATCGTTGCTCTTGCATCAAGTTCTTTATCGCGTTAGCGAGTTTTCGCTCCCTCAGTGTTTGCGCGTCGGCGAGGCTGCTGACCGATTTTCGCCTGGATTCCACTACCATGGAGATCGCCCACAGCATCGAAATTCTCATCGTTGCCTATGTCAGCGTATTTATTTTTGGTACGTGCAACAGAAGGTACATGCATGAAGAAACTACGATAACAAATATTTGTTTTTCTCTCTTTTTTTTTTTGTTTTTCATCTGGCCGTCGAAAAATATTTTTGCTGCATGCGCTCTATCAACTAGCCGTTGGCCGATTCGTCGAGAGAAAAAAAAGTTTTTCCAGTGATCCGACAGACAGAGCGTGAGCTTGAGCCTGAGTCAAAACTTTGCCCAATAAAGCTCGAATATTCCAACTATTTCAAACTTTTTTCATGAATTCGCTAACGCTTCCGCGGATGCGCGATGATATTGGATTTTCGCGTTTTTTCCCTTTCTCCGCGCAGGCAGCGACGGCCTCAAAGCAAATATCGAGTTTCAATGAAATTAGCGGAATACCAATGTATACGCCGGACAATCCACGATTATTATCAACTGGACCAATATCGTTCAATTGCGCACAGGTACCCGATAACGAGTGCTTTTTCAAATCTCCAAATCGCATACCCTTTTTTTTCACCGAGATTCGTATATTTTTTCGAAGAATATTCTCGCGCGATATTTGTTAAATCTACATTTTCAGACGAGTTAAAAAAAAAATCCGTTAAAATTTTCTTTCGATGGGTGAGTATATATGCACGCGCGGGATGGAAAATGAAAAATGCAATCTTGTGTAAACGGCTTCAGAAATTGAGTTGCACAACGTCGCGCGTGGCGGCTTCAACTGGAGAAGAAAAAAAAAAGTAATAGGACGCTGCGAGCAAGACAGCGTAATGAAAATAGGGGCTAGAAGAAGAAGAAGAAAAAAAAAGTACTAAACGAAGATAAAGTGAGAGGCTAGAAATTTAAATGAGAATGGCGAGGCGGCGGACAGAATAAGGAATAGATGAAGATTAAGAAAAGAGGGTAAAAGAGAAAGTAAATTAGGCGAAACGGAGCTGGCGAGAGATCAATAAAATTGCTCGCGCGATAAACTCGAGTTAATTCGCAGCGAGCGAGCGTCGCACTGCAAGTGACAGAAGAGAGAGAGAGGAAAAAATCGAGGCGACTCGATGAAATATATGCTAATTCCCGGGTGCGTGCTGGTGGTTTAATCCATCTTACGGATTGGGTGTAATATAGAGATAGCACAGTGGACTGTCGAGTATGCGGGATTGCATGCGTGGGGCTACATAGCGTCGGAATAGGTAGGTTTGTCGCTACTTGTGCACCTGAAGACAAACGCGAGAGGCCAAGCAAGCAAATTGCCGGAAGAGCCGATTGCGCAGGTGAATAATGATCGGCTGTGTGTGTATACGTATAGGTGTGTTGGCCTCTCTCGCTCTCTGTGAACACTTTTATAGGCAAAGGGAGCGGCGGAGCTCCTCTCGCTCTAATTCTTCTTCAGGCAGCCCCCAGCAGAAGCCTCCCTCCTCGCCGACTTCTCTCTCGTTTTATTGCTCTCCTCTCTATTTATCTTGAGCACGCGCTTCCTTTATCCGACTCTCCGCGTTCTTTCGCTTCCATTATTTATTGCTAGCTACGCGCTACTTCACTCGCTCATTTACATTCTTATTTTGCCCTCTGTTTTCTCCTCGCTCTTTCTCTCACTTTTGTGCAAGGCGCAGCCTCCTCCCTCTCCTCCTCCTCCTCATCTTCCCGTCTGTTTACTCGGCTTGCCGCACGACTTTTTATCTTCGTATAACAAAGCTCGTGTTTTGCCCTCGAGCCTCTCGCCGATCCGCACCTTGTCCTGTGGTCCTGCTAATTATTATGCAGATTAAGTCTCGGAAAGTCAAGAAGCCTGCGTAATTGCGTGAAAATGTAATCTTCTAACGACTCTTCTCTTCTAACTACTCGCCATTTTTCATTTCTACGAGACACCCGCCTCGGCTCTCGCGCGTTCTCATCTTTCTTATTAATGGATTATTTCAATTTAGAAAAAAAATGCTATATTTTATATATAATTTTTGCTTTCTGCCTGAAACATCCCAAAGTGAAAACTTTATTCTGGAGTTATTGGTAGCTTTGAATTAAAAACTAAAATTTGTGAAAGTCAAACTGAAATATAATAATTCTTTAGGGAACATTTAATAACATTTTCCTGGTAGCTGTATTTAATCAGCTCTCGAAAGGAGCCAAGGATAACTTTCGATCGAGTTCTCAAGCATTATCAACGTTCTTCTGCACGACTTTCCTAGATACACAAGAATTACAAAATCTCTAAGGAACTCCAATATTTGCACCCCATAGTAAAGGTTGAAATTTCCTCTGCAGATTAAACTATATCTTTCATCTTTTTATACATCAATCGCATTTATGATGAAAAAATAATTTGAAAACTTAAATTTTGTGTTTACTTCGATTTGACAGGTAGGATGTGCATCTGATACGAGTTTTCTTTTTCCATTTAACACTTTCAACTGGAGTGCTTTCAACTGGATATACCAGAAAACATCCATTTTTATACGTTACTCAATGCATAAACTAATTTAGCGTTTTCTTCTGAAATGAATTTATAGATTTGGGTAGGCGAGTAAAAAATTATCATTCTTAAATTCAAGTCTATTTTTTGGTGATTTTGAGTTATTTGTTTTTTAAACTTAAAAAAATATGTAAGATTGACAGTTACTTTCGAAAGATCAATTAAGTTTCAATTATAGATAATTTTTGCTCGATATTTACTATAATCTCACATATATTTTATTTATATATCAAAAAAAAAGATAGCAATTAGAAATCACGAGAATAGACCTGTTCCATTCTGCTGAATTAAAAGACTGAATTATAACATGAATCAGTTAATGTCTAATTACAAAAAATTATGTTCACTTATAGTTTTGTACTTTATGTACGTTTCTTAAACTTACTTCTGAATGTACTTTTCTATGATTGCATATGATTGCTTATAATTTTTCTCAGTCGAATAATAAAGTAAGCCGTGAGAAAACAGCATATTTAAGAAACGAAAACTAAATAAAAATAAACGTAGTTATTACCTCATGTTGTGAAGATACAATAATAATAAAAGTTAAAAATGTACATAAATAAAAATAAAATCGCTTGCATACTCTCATTTTTATTTTTACATAAATGTTCAAGCTTGTAGAATTGAGCTACACTTTTATGAAAAAAATTCCAACTACATTTTTATAAATTTTTTATACGCAGGAATATAAACAGGAATTTTTTAATAAACTTTCTCATATTTTGTTATTATTATTTATTAGCCAGGACGACGTATTAACATAATTCCAACGCAACAATTTAAAAAAATTATGTCAAGAGCTGATGGGCATCGAAAGCTCATGTGTACACAGTGTATAAAAATATCAAAGCGTCCACTCTATGTTCAGTACGTATAGGTATAGGTATTGTAATTCAATCAGGCTTTATGTTAAGAGGTAAACTTCAGTTTATCCACTCAAACAGTATAGCAATCCGACGAAATTCGTTCGAATTAGACTCGACATCATCGATAATTGCATTAGCCTTCTATGAAATTAAAAATCATACAAGATTGATAAGTTTAAAAAGTAGAGCTTTATACATGATCGATTTCACTGTTTGTTTTTGGTTTTAATATAATATTTATTCAAAACTAGCTAATATATTTTCATCGTGGCTGTATCAACATCATAGAAAATTTAAAAGCTCTACCAAAATATCATTTTGGTAGAGCTTTTACCATGTTCTCGTTTTGATAGAATATAGACCAAAATAACTTCTTACCTTCGGCTAAATAGTCAGATTTATCCATTTCTAATGTTAATTTTCAATTCAATAAGTTGGGTTCTAAAATTCAGAACTTGAATTACCTACTTTGTGAATAAAAAATACAGTTCACCAATCGAAGTAACGTATTTTTTAGAACAGCTTTATTTTGAGTTTGATAAAAAAATTCCAATTTTCTTGTCAAAAGAACGAACAATTGAAATAAAAAACCTAGCGAATTCAAGATACATTTTCTTGCCGTGAAGGAAATGAACGTTCAGTCTATTCATTTATTTTAATGAAGGGAAGCCGATTGAATAACGGTAAATAAAAAGATTTACGCTTGCTCGCCTCGAGCGTACGAGCGTCTGCCAGCTCTCGCTCCTCCTCCCTCCCCTAGGAACACAGCAAGTTTACGACGCCACCGGAAATCTAATATTGCATTAGCCCTCGCACAGCCCCTCAATTCTTCTCTCCGAAGTCAAATTACATATGGCTAACTAGCCAAGCCCTATTTCATTTCCTAAGGCCGTGTTGCAGAGAACTTTCCGCTCACGCGCTCTCTCTCTCTTTCTCTCCCTCTCTCTCTTTCTCCACTCAAACTAATTTCTTCTGTTTTTCTCTCCTGCGCGCTAACTTTCCGACATAAGTAGACAGCTCGCTTGAACGTCTGGGACATGTTGGCGACGATTAATTGTTCTGATGTTTCTCTGTCGTCTCTCGATTAATCATGATATTTTCAACTCCGCTTTCAAAAAACACAATTGCCGAAATGATTTATATCTCGTTTAAAGCCGAAAACGAAAAATAAATGTTGCAAGTGTGTGGACGGTCGACGTTGGTAAAGCGGCTAAAGAAGTGGCATTTTACGAGGGGTTGAGCAGTAAGCGCGAGCACACGTGGGCAATGGATTGAAAAAGTATCTGGACGCGGTCGATCGCAGCAGCGGGCGCAGTAGACGCACCTACATACATGCATCGCCCAAAAATATTATTTACACGAGAGAGGCAGTGCGCAGTCGGTTTGGCCATCCCCGACGGACGTTCTGACGGATTTACTCGATCAATTACGACGCCGAACAAAACTTTTTTTACGACGCATATAATTCTTTGACTGCTGCAGCAGCTATTATATACCTGCTGGACGCGCGAGGCGAGGGGGAGAGAAAAAAAAACAGCTCCGTAAAAATATATAGATCGGCTGTCTGACGATGAGTATCGGAAGAGGAAAGGGAGTCGGAGCGAATCTTTCTTCCTTCGGGGAGAGCGAGAATTTCCGTTTGAGCGACATTGCTGATTTTTCGAGACTGTTGCCGAGAATTTAATACGTCCGTCGTGCAGTAAAACGCTCGCTAGATGACAAAGAGAAAGAGCGATTCTTATATATGATGGGATTTTTTTTTTCAATTTCGCACCGGACTTAAAGTCTATACTATACACGACTCTCGTTGCTTCGCTCTCGGACGGAATTCTCGCACTCTCTGACAGCTAAATCGCTAGCTGCTCGCGCGATATTTTTCTTTTTCTCTCTTTCTCGTTGTAGCTCTATTTCTCGGGCTCCAGCAAATGTGTCACGAAAAGGAGAAAGAAAGCGCCAGCGTGATAAATATTTCTTAGCTTTTATACCAGCAGTCGGATAAAAATATTATGCTTGTTTTCAATTGTTCGCCTTGCTCGCGCGCTCAACTCGTATATTGGATTTCGCGCGACACATTGCTGATGCATGGTCGCCACCCACCATTATTACCTTGTTTCTCCAAAACCCCGTTACAATGCCGCGAGCTTTTGATCCATATAGCCTGCTATTTTCGACAAATTAGATGCAATATAGTACTCACATGCTCCAACACTACACAAAACCAGGACAAATTTCAATGGAAAAATCGGTCGATAAAGGGTTGTGGGTGTACGTATGAATTTGTCAAAGAAAAAACAGTGAAAGCAACCGTTCGTTAAAAATACTAAATACTAGCGTATAAGTCGCGTAGTGAAAGGACTCTGTCGAGCTTTCATCATGGTTATTAAAAAAATGTGAAAATTGTTCGTGGAAGCTTGCATTGAAAATGGCATCACTTATTGCTCCACGAGTGACGCGAATGAAATTGATGAGCCTTCTTTTATAAATAAATATAAAGAGCCGATGAAAGCGAGCATCACGAGTAATATATAAGCAATCATCTAGCACACACAACACGCAGCAGCAGCAGCAGTAGCAGCAGAGAGTAAATTGAATGGAAGAGAAAAATCATTGGGGAGCACAGCGGGACATCGCTCGGGCAAGGAAATAAAAGCTGTGTGTCCTCGAGAATTCTTCAAAAAAAAAGTTCCACTCACGGGTTGCTGGAAAAGCTATTACCGCGCAGTCATCATTCGATAAACGCGCGCGAAATTCGTCCAAAAAAAAAAGAGTTCGTCGTGCCTGCGGTGCAGCCGCCGACGAATTATATACCTTGGCAACGAGGAGTGGTAAAAAAAATAATCCGAATCCTCGTTTCACCCCCTCCCCCCTCTCTCTCTTTCTCTCTCTGTCGCCTGACCTAGTTTTGAGGGAGTGCAAAGAAAATTTGTCGTTGGTGTGAGCTCGAACGCGAGCTTGCAAGTCGAAAATGATTGTAGCAAATAACCTGGTTCTATAATCCGCAGGTCTCTCGACGAGACGAACATAATCTACGATACTGCGTACGCGCGAGTTGTTGGCTAGAGATTGGCGCGTGCATAGCGTCAGTCATATATAACGAGAAAAGGGAAATTAGCATTTAGAGACAGAGTGTATGTACGAAGAGTGGAGAGAAGAGGTCGGGCATTTCCCCGGAGAGTTGGACAAAGTCCATCCACGGCTGTGCAAGATAGGTCTCGATTTAATTTAGCGGCCGAGAGAGCGAGAGAAAGAAAAGGGGGAGGGAGGATAGCGCGGCTGTTGCTCGCGTGTATCGTACGACGGGGGTGAGAGCAGCGGTTGGCGCGTGCGCACATCCCGGCTGGAAAACCGGTGGCAGTGGCGGCGCTTTTCCAGATGCTACGTCATCGAGGAGAGCTCTCGCGCGCGTGTGTGTGTATACGTCGGTGTTGGCAGAGTTAGCGGTGCCGCCTCGCGGCGCAACTCGGCGTTGGGCTGGTTTTGCTCTCCTCGCTCGGTGTCGCGGACCGTCGGCAGCAGCAGCAGCAGCAGCCAGTCGGGTCTCGGCCGCCGTCGACGTTACAACCGACGGCGCTGCTCGGGACGGGTTTACGAGGCACGAGAGAGCGCGCGCGCGAGCGAGCCAGCGAGACACGGACACCACACAGCTGATGAGCTTTGCTCCTTCATTCGTTGTTAACAGTCGTCATCGTCGTACCGCCCGATCTTGTGTTGAAGCTCGTCGTCGGTGCGAGTGTTTGGTGGCGACGAGGAGGCTCGCTGCTTTCGAGCAGCTGAGAGCTCGAGCCTCGCGTGCTTCGGAGCTACAACGGCAGCAGCAGCAGTAGCGAGTGCGCGCGCGTGTGTGTGATGCAGCACGTGCGGCCTGCCACGAAGCTGGTGGACCAGCAGAAGCAGCAGCAGCAGCAGCAACGGCGGCAGAGACAGAGGAGGCAACGAGATCATCATGTTACGTCGATTATCAGTGCGCGTGTGCCGTTATTGTCCTTAAGCAAGAAGCAGCAGCAGCGCGTAAATAAAGCGCCAGCAGGACCGCGAGCACTAGCAGCAAGCTCGAGCGTATAGCGTGTGAACTCTGACCCTGAACTCACGCTTGCGCGCTCGCTTGCTCGCTTGCTCTCCGCACCGTTTTCTCTCACACTCTCTATCTCTGTATCTCTCTCACACCCTCGCTCTCCTCTCTATCGCTCTCTGTCTCCTTCTCTGCCCACCCGCCCGCACCACGCACGGCTCTACTATACTTTAACGTGTGTGTAGCCCATCTGCAGCCGGCGAAGCGCGCCACCTGAGGATGCGCCCACTCGACTCCGCGCCCTTCTTCTACTTGCTCTCACTCTTCTTCCTCGCACTCGAATCTGCTGCTGCTGCTACTACTTCTACCACTACTACTCATCGTCCTCGTCGTCGATGATTGTCACGTTGAAGCCACCTTCGTTTTGGTATGTTTCTCTCAGTCTCTAAGTACTACCTACCCCCCCTATAACTTGCAATGTTGTTCTGTTTACACCCTCAAATCACATTATACACACACACTTAACACCTTAACAATCGAACCCACAACTCTCAACAAACAGCAACAGAAGCGACATATGATCTGAGGATCGACAGTACGAACTCTGATCGATCACAACACCGCTTAATATACTTTTGCCCTGCTCAGATGCTCTTATTCTTCTCTTATCTCTCTAAAATTCTGTGTAAGATATATATCCTTGTTTTTCCTGTCTCTTGCGATTCTCTGTATATCTCTCTATTTCTCTTCTATACTATACTTCTTCTTCTTCTCTGTCTCTGTATAAGTACAACTGCGAGTGCTGTGTGTATACGTATCATACGTATAAGTGTATGTGTGTATGTGTGTGTGTGTTTCTAAAGCGCAGGACAGCTTGTCCGTCGATTTTGCGCGCCGATAAACACTGCCAAGAGTATCTAGTGGCTTTGCGATATATATATGTATATACATATAGAGAGAGGAGGGGGAAAAAAATAGACACTGACGCGTCGCGTCGTCGACGACAAAACCGCGCGCAAGCCCGCGATGTTACACCAGCCGGTGCTCGATGTTTTGCGGCGATTTTCTTGTTAGCTTCTTTATACCTGTCAACTACGCGCCGCCGCCGCCGCCTCTTACTTCTTTCTCGCGATCTATATAACCAGCTGCTACAAAACCGTGACGACTGCTATACATATAAGTTTACACTACTTCGACTGTTGTGATGATGTGTTGATATATATTATACCTGTTTCTAACACTGACTCGCGGCTGTATATACGATGTGTGAGCTTTGTGTTTGCATTCTGTTGTGAACTTCGCAGTTTTCAAATCGACATGGTCACTCACTGCAGCGCGCATTGTACATGGATTGCAGTGTAAAGACGCACATAGAACGCAAAGTATCATCCACGATGAAATGACGCTTTAGGTAGTAGGAATTTATCGATCGCGAGAGAACAATTAGATGGATTCCGATTACCGCCAACTTGCAAGCTCGACTCGCCTAATTCCCATTTCAAAACGCATGCTTCTTGCGTCGCGCGCCTTTCAAATGAAAAGAGAATGAACTTTTTATCCATAACTGCACTTTATTCACCTTCGCCAATTTGCAAGATAATTTGAATATATTCCTATAAATATATGCCTCGCGTCAATGTTTCTCATTTCTAAAAGCACGAATTATATACACGTCATCGCACGTTCGATGCCGCTGTTTTTCGGCGAGCGCTATAAATTAAGTAGACGATTCACCGACGCGCTGATGAAGATGTTTATTGACGTTACTAATGCGCCCCAGTTCGCGCACAATTTACACGTATATATACATCCATATATTTCGGAGAGTTAACTGTTCAATATCAAACGCGAATAGCTTGTTTTTGAAATTTCATGCCTCACTTCGAAGTCTCGAGATCAATTAAAAATATTACGTCACTGAGAGTATTGCCTCGATCGAATAATTGACGGGCGCGAAATTCCGCTCTGCTGTCGCCAAAAGTAAACACAATTTGGATATTAGGCTGTTTACAATAGAAAATCGTTGATAAAAGAATAGCGCGAAGGCTTTTCGGCCGTGCGTTTATGCTTTTCATTGTATTTTATTTTATTTTTTTGATCGATCGCTTTAACGATACGAAGAACCAACTCGTTTTCGTGTTTGCAGAATGTTACATACACTTACACACGCATACACCTCTTATACATATATACAGTGAGACGTAATCTCTCTCTCTCTCTCTCTCTCTCTCTCTCTCTCTCTCTCTCTCTCTTCGTGTTTAAGCGGCAGGTCTCTCATAACTACACGAAAAAAAATGTTCGTCCTTCTGTATAGGTATACATGTCGTCCCGCGCGAGCCGAGGCCAGACTGGAAAAATCGAAGTTTCCATCTTTTTGGACGAGAGCGCGCGCTATAGGCTTTACCTTTAAGCTTTCGTACAGCCTTCCTCTGAACTACATTCCGCGCGTAGGTGCTTGGTTTTTTTTTCTTTCTTCGCCCTTCTTCGCGAATAGCTGTATCAAGATTGTGTTTTCGCCGGAGATGGAAAGTTCTGGAAAAAATTCTGAATGTTTTTGTTTAGCGATACACGTCGCTCGTGGGAAAAAATATCGCGCATCGAATATTGCAATAACGGCTGAAATCGAGTCATATAAGCATTTTGGAGTAGAAAAGAAAAAAATGTTAAAAAAGAAGAATCGGTCGTAGGTGACATAGAATAGCGATATCCCGATAAACCGAACAATAAATAGCTAGCTTGAAAACAAGGCGAAAAGCCCACACACGTACAGCAGCAGCAGCAAGCATTATAGCCTCGTCGCGTATAACGCGAAGGCAATTTTCGCGGGCACGTCACATATATATAGCGTATCCAGACACGTATATTTGTGTAGATGCGCCTTGATGTTTTCACACTCTTCCTCTATCTCTCGTATGTGTGCACGCCTATCGCGCCAAATTCACCTATATTTACTTATTTACTTATATGTACGATAGACGTGCAACGTAACCGACCGTACATATAGAGAAGAGACACATTTGAGTAAAAAAGGGACGAGGTATACACTCGCACGGGCCTATGACGAGAGTTTTCAAAACACAGAGAACGTCTGCGGAGAAAAAAAAAGGAAAAACGCGATACGTGTATTATCGACGAAAATATATATATCCAAACTTGTCGACGCGTTATCGCTCGACTGCGTGGCGCGTTTGCTTTTTGATTGCACCCTGCCAGCCAGTTCTCACTGTCTTTGGCCGAAAGGTTAATGCTCGACGTCCGCTTCCTTCCGCGACGTTTCAAGGGCTTTTCGCAGATATAACTGTCATCTCCAGTCAGTTCTGACGTATCGAGAATTAACCACTGGCTATACAAGCTGTCAGTCATATCATTTATTATTCAGTACATTCGGTATATACTTGGTCATTACATCCTTGCGAGTTTGCACAATTTGTGTACTTACTTTGCGACGAAACGACTTATTCTCAAGAGCAAACTCATTTTACCCGAAATTACCTGGATTTTATTTTTTTTTTTTTCGCTGGAACTCTTATATCGCGGCTATGCGGTAATCGACCCGAAATACGTCGGTTATACTTAATCTATAATAAAAGCCGCGAGAGCTTAATTTTAGAACGGCAATAAATCAAAACGTCTCAGAGTGCAGTTAAAATGTATAGGTACACTATCGGTTACCGAGCTAACTCGCGGTTTATAACACTTATGCCGGTTAACGTATGCGCGTGTCCGCGCCTAATAAGCCAAAAAGTAGTATAGAGAGAGAGAAAAAAAAATTCGCGACGCGACAAATGAGGGATGAACAGCCAAGCACAGCCTTTTTATTTCTTTGTTTTTTTTTTGTACGTGTGCAGTGTGTGGGTAAATACCGCTGCTTTGTTCTGGAGTTTTACTTGTTATTTCGCGCGCTCGCGTTATGTTTATTAGGGCAGAAGTGAAGTATGTTACCGAGGGTCGATGATTATTTTCGAAGGATTTAACGACTGTGAAATTCTCTTGATGACGTATTTCGTATACACCTCTCATGCATTCGTATATTATACGGAATTATTACGTCGATACTGCTCTCTCGTTTTCGTGTAAAAAAAAAATTATTCGTGATGAGAACGTATTAAATTTTCGCCGCAAGCTGCGATTTTAAAGTTATGAATATCAAGGATCAATTCCGCATTAACGATTGATCAAAGTCAGAGAAATATTTTTCAATTGTACCTTGTCGAAATCAAGGGAAATTAATATTTCCGATAAAACGTTTTTGTAAAATGAATTTACCCGCAATATTGGCCATCTACATACATCGATATCTCGCGTATTACGCAGAATAGTCGGAGCTTTTTTTTCTCTCCCTCGCATGAAGGTATACATACGTAGACTGGGGAATAATCTATTGACTTTTCTGTTAGCAGTTTAGCGGCTGCAATTTTCCGCGCGCATTGATTTTACGTCAATGGCAGGGGCAAAGAGCAACAATACGTTTATAGAGCTTTCATAAATGTGTCTGCGCGAGAGAAAGAGAAGTTGAAGGCCATAAATGTGAAAAATCCGCGGAACAATATATACATGGAGAAGGCGTATTATCGATAATTTTTCAAAGTAACTCGTCTCTGCCATTCGATATTATTATGAGTAAAAAAATATAATACATACGTTAAATGAATTTTATCATTAGCTACTGCACATCGTGTACATTATACGCTCACGCGCAGTCAATATTTATTCAAGCGAAACGCTAGAGAGTAACTTTATTCGGGATATTTTTTCAACATTAAACGTATACGTATATACATATATAAAAAGTCAGAGCGTGCGTGTGCGATGGTCAGCCTCGATTTCCAGCGAAGATAACAGCTCCGAGAAAGATAGCGAGGTAACGAATCTAGAGGGAGAGGGAGAGGGAGAGAGAAGCAGTGCAGTGCAAAGTCAAATAAATAAAAGTTGCTTTTAATTAAAGCGCGCAGTCTCGCGTAGATGTTGTGTTGATAAACACGCGGCAAAAAGCGAGCAGTATATGACGAAAACCTTAAAAAAACACACTTTTGTGGGGTTTAGAATGGCAAAAATTTTTTTTGATGCTAAGGCTTCCGGACCTTTTTCCTCTTCTTTTCTAGACCCCAGAAAAGTGTGCTTTTTTTAAGGATTTCATCATATACGCGTGTTTGGCAATGTATCCCGTTAGACTTGATCCGTTTTCGCACAAGCGCACCCGCGAGAGCATTTCCGTTTAATTATCTTGGCAGCAAACGCAAAAAAAAAGAAGAAGAAGAAGAAGAAAAAGGGGGGAAGAGAAGACCCACGCGCCGCAGACAAGCGTGTAGCGAGGAAGATATAGGGCTCCAGGTTCGGCGCGGAATGGAATGGGGAGCGACACGAGTGGCTGGAATTCGCTGTATACTAGCCACGTGGAAGAAAGAGAGGGTAAAAAAAGAAAAAATGCGTTGCACGCATACGTATACGCATCCATCAATTTATACGTGTATACCGTTGAGTGTACGTACATATATGTGTGTTTGTGTGTGTGTGTGTGTGAGGCAGCAAAATTTTCGCGTCAAAGGGTTTGCGAGGCTGCAGAGATAAGCGCTGCAGGGGGGCAAAAGATTGCACACCGCGAAAGCTATACTATCCCGCGACACGCCAACCCAGATCCTATGCTGCATTAAATTCTTTCGGCCGGCTGACGTTGTGCGCACCCGGCGCGACGTGAAAAGGATCCAATTCAGAGCTACTCGGCAGATTTATTCCTGCGGTCGCTAGTTGCTGCGCTTTTCAAAATTTTTTTCTTTCCTTTCTTTCTTTTTTTTTGGTTTATTCATCTTACCTTTTTGAAAAATCTCTTACGAATTTGGTTATCTAATGAGTACTGTTTTCAGTCGGTGTAATTAAATTTTGGAGTGCTTAATTTTTTTTTTCAAAATTATTGTGAGGTATGAAATTTCAATGGGTGTATTAGTGTCAAGTTTAATAAAATCTGAATAAAGGTTGTGCTTGGGATTTCAAATTCGTCGCGCAGTAACAAAAAATAAATAAATAAAAAATAAAAAAAGAAAAGAAAAAGATGAACATGAAAAGTTACGTACACCTTATGTTTACGTAACCAGCAGACACGTGCAATATCAGGAACATAATTCTTGTCATGTTCATTTTGAAAATTGATAACTGCGGTACAATGCAACTTTGGTTCGGTGCCATTTTCGAAAAAAAGAAAAACCAAGCAAAGAAAGAAAAGATGCGCGCGCGTCGGTCGTACGTAATAGTTTTCACGCTGCAATGAGCCGTGGAGCAAAGTAATACTTGCTCGTCCGGAGTGAAATTTCATTCTCCTCGAGCGAGCGAGCGAGCAAGCGCGAGAAATAAAGAGAATGAGAAAATGTAGCTATAGGTTGAAGAAAAAAACGCGCAGCAGTAGCATAGCAGTCTACAGCAGCGCGCAGTAGGTAGTCTGCAAAGTCGCGAAATGACGCGAGTTGTGCGTCCGCTCGTCGTTGCTGATTATTATCGAATTACAGGACGCGAGAAGGCCATCAGCGCGCAACGACGCGACTGCACTCACACACGTCTATCTGTCCAATCGTACAATCCAAAGCGCGCGACGACGACCGACCAACAACTCTGTGACGCGTTGCCTATTTGCCGCGGGCAAACATCGTTGCCTCGCTCATCTTTCTTCCTTCCATTTTTTACACTCTTGATCGGCTCTTTCTTTTCTCTTGTCCGTCCACGCGCCGAGGTCTTTTCCTTTTGCGACATTTTTTGCCCTTTTATACGCTTTTGTACATCCATGCGACGGCGAGACGACGGTCTATGGGGACTCGAAAACTCAGAGCTGCGCACGATATCAAAAAACAAGTTTATCCGCAGAAAATTTCCAACGACGATTTTTATCTTGCCGCGCAAACCTGATTATACAACATTACTCGGAATTGGTTTTTCTTTAGTGTACTTTAGGATACGACTTTTATTTATATGGTACGTAAACATAAATTGTCAAAATTGTGAATTCTATATAATTAAGTTATTTGACAAAAAAAAAAAAAAACAACGAAAACATTCCGAGACAGTCTATACGTCAAATTATGTAAGAGAATGGCAGACCGTGTTTTCAGTCTACGTAAGCAGCTTTGCGTTTTCGGTTGTAGTTTCTCAACTTTGTCGAACGCTCCTAACTGCGTGAATCAACATTGAATTGGCTAATACATTACACTTTTGTTCGTATATTTGTTTCTACAAAACTATAAGATGCGGTTTTTATGAATCACTATCACTCATTAAATGGAGTCCAAACAAAAGTGTATACAACAGTTTTAAAAATATTAAGTCTCTCTTTTTCACGGTAATCTCAATTCCACGGTAGATATTACATCTTAACTTTTCCGAAAAAAAAAAATAAGTTACAAAATAGCCCCATCCACCATCTTCTATTTTTGTTTTCAAAAGAATTATGGGTTTAAAAAAAGTTCCAAAGATAAAACCTTCCGTTTTCATGCATCATCCATAAATTTCATGTATAAAAGATGAGCTTCGGTTATAACAATATCTCAAAGACTAATAAGATTGAATGGACAGGTGACTAACAAAGCTAGCAACTGTAAATGTCTTATGTAGAATCGACGTAGTGGCAACTCCAACTAACTCGAGTAGTCGAACGCTTCTATGTAGGTTTATTTATATCTGTAATATTTTTACCTTTGACGGTGAACTGAAACTGTTTGCCGTATTGTAAATATCTATACATATAGTTGAAAGCTTTTATATGGTCCCCACAGTTTTACGTAAGTACTGTATCGTAATTTGGTATCATGTAGCGTTAAGACGCTTTTGACTAATCGATGTTTATATTTTGAAAATATTTATAAATTATGAATAACTTTGTAAATGCTACATGTGTATTTTGCAATATAATCAGTGCCGTTTTTCGAGATAACGGTGCATCAATGAATCGAAGTTACATGAAGGTGAAAATTTAGTTTTGTACATAAATTATGATGGTAAATGTACATTTTATTTATTTACATTTGCTTCAACAATAATAGGTATATGCAAACTAACTTTTTTATTGATATATAATTATCTTGATCATTTAGAACAATAAAACTATTTTTTGGGACCCTCGTTACTATTTTACTTTGAAAGGTTTTTATCCAACAATAATATTTATATATTTCGTCAAATGCGCATCGAAGCGTTCTTTGCGCATCGGTAGAGTCAGTCCAATTGGTAGCAGTTTCGTTCGCTACTATTACAGTGGGCAACCATCCAATCGCTCATTTTATCTAAGAATCCGAGTGCAAGATAACTAATGACTTGGTTACATACACAAGTCGTCAAGTACATTGTAACGGCACAAGATCTTTGTTTTATTCTTATTGTACAATGTTAAGACACAGTTTGACTGTGCATGATCGTTCTTCATGTCGTTATTAGAGAATTGGAGGCAAACACGCACAGACCTTGACCTCGCGCGCAGAACTGTTCGTGAATTGAAAGATATTGTATCTTTTTTTTTCCTTCCGTCCTTCTTTTAGTTTTAACATTTTGTGAAGAAACTTTTTAAACGGTTTATATTTAGGTATTATCTGAATTTGAATATTTTTACGTACTTTTCAACTTGAAATTTTTTTGAAAGTGTTTCAAAGTTATATTTAGAACTTATAACAGTAACATTTTGGTAATGGATTTCTCTTCCTCGGAATTTAAATGAACACTACAAAAAAAGTTCTTAAATTAAGAACAATTTGTTCTTAAAATAAGCATGCAGCAAATTTAAGAACTCAATTTCTAATTTTAAGAAAAATTGTTCTCATTTGACGTTTACAATTTCGTATTGTACTTTCCATTTTATTTTTTATTTCTTAATTTTAATATATCAGCTGGTGTAAAACCCTTCAGACAGAGATACTACTTAAAGCTGAATTATTCATTTAGAGACAAAATTTCAAATTCGATGAAAAAATAAGAACTGTTGTTCGTAAAATAAGAAAAGTGTCATTTAAGTATGCAGCAAATTTAAGAACTTTTTTTTTGTAGTGAATGTACTTTTTTTCTGCATTTTTTGATAAATGTCTTTTTTAAGAAACACTCAGTGGGTAGGAAAAAACCTAATTTATGTAGTCTTGAAAATTACGGAGTGAAACAAACCTCTTAATACAAAGTGAAATATTTCAACTCGTTTGCGGGGAAATAGTCTTTTTAAAGTATCTATAAAATGCAACGAAGTGTTGAGAATTCTTACTGAGTTCACGTGCGTTGAATTTTCGTCTTATAAATTTATTTTACAGTTGGAAGGATTTTCAAATTTTGTAAAAATAAGTATGCCATCAGTTGAATGTAAAATCATAGTAAAAAAATCAATTGTACTAAAACGCTGCAACTCAGATCTTTCAGATTATTCATATTTGATTTGTGTTTTCGTGACAATTAGAAATGAAAAGAGATAAACTAACACGCCAAAATCACATTAAGCTAGATTAGATCCATATCAATCGTAAACATAATTAAGTAAAAGTATCTGATAAATTTTGTATAACACTTATAAACATGAACATTATCTAGAAAAAAAAATAGAATAACATTTTTTTTCGGCATAGTATTAAACGAAGGTTTTCGATAAAAAATACAGAACATTCTGAAAGCTCTGATTAATCAAATGAAGCTCTATTAGCCTTCGAGTGAAAACGTAAAGGCATTACAACTCGAGCCAATGTTTGCTCGAGGATAAAGGGGTGGAAAAGTGATCGAAGCAGTGCAGCAGCCACTTAAATCATATATATACAAGAATCGCTATCCAAGCATACAATGCATAAATATATGCACACAATTTCGTAAACCTCGGGGATTCCCGATGCGCGCCCTTGTTTAGCGCGTCATCGGCGTAAAATCCCCGGATGGATAAACAGCTGTCATTGATCGCGCAGCGAGCTTGTATCTGCGGGAAGCTTTGGAAAATTAAACACGTTCCGAGCAATTCAAAAGTCCTATATAGAGCCCGGCGGCCCCTCACGCTGAATAGAACGGAGAGATAATGTTTTGCTGGCTCAACGAGCGCGGGCAGACTTTCCGTCCAATATTATCCCACAAAATGCCAAAAATTCCGTGGATGCTGATTAATTTTTGAGCTGTTGAAAAGGCCTAGGGATTTTGGTTTCGTAATGTTTCGGCGTAAAGCTCGATTCGTAAATGAATGCACTTCGAAAGATTCAATGATGTTTTTGTGTTTCCATTTTCAGAAAGAAAAACATATCATTTCGAGCTTTCTCCACTATAAATTAGAGAGCTTCTCATCTAATTTGTCAACCGTAAATACTTTGATACGCGAAACTGTACAATGCCTAAAAACAAAGGATTGCTTAGGCATTATCTCGCGAACGTTCATTTATCAGGTAAAAGCCGCGAGAAGAGATGTAAGCGGAAATGCAGGAGTCATTGTGCGGTAGAGTCAAAAGAGGCGACATATGTATAAACACAAAATGTTATATCGAATTCGAGGCTGAATATATGTCCAATTCCACAAAAAAACTCGATTAATTCGGCACCGGTTTAAAAAAATGTCAAATAGACTCGACGCTCCT
>JAWWMK010011031.1:0-24312 GCA_035047105.1 Galeopsomyia nigrocyanea
TCTCTCTCTCTCTCTCTCTCTCTCTCTCTCTCTCTCTCTCTCTCTCTCTCTCTCTCTCTCTCTCTCTCTCCTTAGCCCTCAGGCACATGCGCTGCGATTCTCTGCGTCGGCTGTGTGAGCTTACAACGCTCGCCAAGCTTGAATAATCTTAGGCCCTTTAATTATGAGCAGACGTCATCATATTTGCGATATGTTTGCAGCTTAAACAAAACTTATGTGTTTACATTCTCTTATCTTTGCAAAATCAATACATTTTCGTAAAATTTTACAATAATTTTGTTTCTTGTTGTTTAATTATTCCCATGTTTTTTTTTCTATGAGGGGTCTGACATATCTCATGAAGTGAAATTTTTTTATAAAAGCGTAGCGTAAAAAAATTTAGAAAGTAGACTTTGCAAAAGAGTCAAAGCCACCATTTACATTTGTACGTTTTTAATGAGATGTTTCTCAAAGTCCGTTTTGGATCAAAATAATTATTTTCTCGGTGCGTAGACTTTTACGTTTCGCATGTCAAAATGTGGAGCTCGTCAAGAAGAAAATATTCAACATAAAAAGAATTGGGTAGAATTAGTTTTTTTTTAAATCGCGATAAAAAAAAACAGCCCGATAAAGCGGGTAGCGTAATCATAATGGCGCACAGTAAATTTATAACTGTGTAAACAAGTAATGAGTTAATCGAGTTTTATCCGGTAAAAAGAGGACGGAATTTTCACGATAAATTAACCCAATAATGCAAAGCTTTTAGTTCACCTCGCTTTCGTTTTTCTCGATAAATTTTTTAATTATTATTAAAATAAAACAGGTCACTCTACAATTTGTTCAGGCACAACAAAGTCGCGTAACTGAAGAATGAAAAAAAAAATCCATCGCGGAATGAACAAGTTTCATGATAATACCGTTTAAGATTCCAAGATAATCACGTGAGAGAGAGAGGAAGAGAGAAGGAGGAGCTCTTTCGTAACTATTTCCACGAAACCGACGATACAAATAGCACAATTATCACATCATCTTTGCTAGGACGCGGCTGCCGACGAATAAACATTAATCCCACAGCGATAACATTCGAGAAATCCGAGACATTCAGTAATTTTCGACATTTAGCTGGTTCTTACCGCGCTGATGGAATGTCTCAGTCGTCCGACACTTTCTGACTTCTTCAGCTTCTCTTTTATCGGCATACCTCGGTGAAAAAATTGCAATGACACGTCTCTTGTGCTCGGAGCTCGCGCGCGACACTGTAATGGTATAGATCGGTGCGGTAGGTCGTTGAACCATCTTTATCTCGTCTCCAATAATTTGAAGCGCTCGATCTGATGTTTCTCCTCTCGTAAAACCTGTCTTCAGGATCGTTAAGGCGCATTAGCACTTTTTCAAGCACATCGCCGTAAACCGCGTGGCTGTTTTTTTTTCCTTCTTCTTACTCATCCTCCATGACGCTCGCTGGTCATTAGTTATCCGAATTAAAACGTCACGGTTTTTCAAATTTGTCGGTGGGCCAGAGCTGGTAATTGAATTTCATGATATTCGCTTGACAGTTTCTAAATCAATCGAGTTGGTGAGAATGATGTGAGTGCTAAGGAAGGAAAGACCCAGAGTGAGTTTTTTTAGGCTAGTTAAAAGTTTCATACTATTACGTGCTCACTCTGACTAGGCGAAAACCAAAATAGAATTGAAAGTTTACCAAAATAAATTTAGAATAGTAGATTATTCAGTAATGAAATTCAGCGTTTCTCATCTAATACTGCACGGCCAATATCAAATCAGTTATAATTCGGGCAAGTTTATCTATGTACTGTATATTAAATTATTATTCACTTAAATATAAAGTATGTAATTACAAATATAGCTGCAGGATAAATTCATTAAAACGTAAAATTAACAAACAATAATATCCTCAGTAATATCCAACATTATCCACATTTCAAACTGTGCAATTATTAACTGTAACGTAATGAATTCATTTTCACTAAATTATATTTTTTTATTATTAAACTGTCTGTTTGTCTGTTTGTTGCGTAATATGCGATTCGAAATTAATACACATATCATACGTCACTTTGTTTATTGTAGCTATGTATATATTTGCATATAATTGAATAGATTGTAATCATAATAAAAGTTAATTTCGCACTGATTTTAAATACATTGATGATTAGTATTGCATCATAAATGTTGAAAAAAAAAAACCAAACAAATATAGTTGGATCCTGCAAGCTATGAAGAAAAAATTCTTTTTTTGCAAATTCCAAAAGGCACTTCAAAACAAGAATTCTCTATAGCATAAGCATCGCAGGAGCGGTAAGCAAAAATCAAAATTTTCTCTCAGTCATTCAACTTGTGCTTTGGAAAGCGCAAATTACAGCGGCAACGTGGACGAAAAAAATCTCTCTCTCTCTCTCTGGCGGGCGCGCATGCAAAAGAGAAAGAGCTAAATCCATTCGCTCGTCGCGCGGGTGTGCAAAAACCAATCCAATTACTCGGTGGGCTCGGAGCTCACATGCTCGAGCGCACTTAGAAATAAATAAACGACTAGCGACTGCGTAATGGCGAAAAAGAGATGAAAAAAAAGAAAGGAAGAGAGAGAGAGAGAGAGAGAGAGAGGCAGAAAAAAAATGGGAGTCGCCTTAATAAGATTCGCATTCGGTAGAAAATTCTCCACGCGTGTTTTTAGTTATTCATAATCAAGACAAAGCGGACGAGTGCACTCGTTCCTTCTCCTCCATTCCTTCTATTTTTCATTTTCTTTTCCCTGCGTTTATTTTTTGTTTCGTACACCGAATATGCGAGTCACGAACGCGCGAATTTCCCCGCGGCGGTACACGCGGGTGTGGGGTAGTTGGAACGTAGTACTGCCAACTACACACCCCCTCACAGTTTCTTACGCCAAAGTCGAGTGCACGCGCCAGATGCGTTAGTCTTGTTTTCTCAACTTAGTTTGCTTATATAACAGCTGTTACGAGTTGATTGTTGACTGCTAATGAGACATTAATGGAAAACGCTGATGGGGGAATCGAGTCGAACTATATACTTCGACATACAATGAGAATACATGGACCTCGTCAATTAAATCAGAGCTTTTTTCGATGAATCGAAATCAAGAAGAAGAAGAAAAAGGATAAATTCATACACGTCACTCGCCGAGAATAACTTTTACTATTCAATTTAAGTACCCATGAATGGCAGAGACCATGAGAAGTACCAACGCGTCGAGGTATGAGGATCTATTAGCTCTCGCTACAATTATTCCTCTATCTCTCTCTTTCTCTCTCTCTCTCTCTCTCTCTCTCTCTCTCTCTCTCTCTCTCTCTCTCTGGCAGTCGTTCGCACCCACGCGCTGCGCGCTAAATGCTGAAATATCATTTGGCGAGCGCGTAATAGCGGCGAATATAAGAGTGCGTCCGCGGAAAAAGATTAAAATGGAACGAGCGCGAGAGGAGTGCGCGAAAAAAAAAAGACGAGAAAAAAAAATTACGCCCGCGCACGTACGAGCACATCAGCAGCTACTTTTTTTTTACTCGTGCAGTCGGAAATTAATTTTAAGGAGCCCTACGTTAGATTTCGGCTTATGAGTTTTGAAAATGGATTTTTATCTATTTTCTTCTTTTGAATCATTTTCCGTAGCGCGTATTCTGAAGTAAATAAAAATATATTAACGCTTATTGCCAGTCGAGCAGCTGATTGAGTTTTTATTGTACTTGAAATTCAACGCGATAAAGTTTATTGGAATGCAGATTAATTCGGGATAACAATATTAATAATCCATTGATAAGTTGCCGTTGTCAACAGCATTTGTCACCGCTTTAAAATATATTTGATATCAAATATCAATTAATGAGCAAGAGATAGTTGGTAAATTATTTTGAGAGTTAATGTCAATTAGATATTCCGAACTTAATCAAACATCGCACGCGGTTTCTATATTTATCGAAGATTACCAAACCTAGTGGTAGCTTAATAATTATTCGTTAAAAGCTTCGCATCGATTACGAAATTGTTGATCTTTGTCTTCCGACGACAATCTCTCCGTCAATGGCAAATGATATTACTTTTGAATAATCTACACTTGTTCGTTCCAAGTAATATGATCGGTTGAAGTAATAACTGATGTTTTTCATTCAACAGCACACTCAATTTCATTTAATATAAAATTAATAGAAATTGAAAATTATAATTGCTCGCTCCTCTCTTTTTCACAATTTTATACGTACGGATTGAATATCATTGAAAAATTATGGGAATTGAAATTTAATACAAGTGAACTGTATGTGAAACAGGATGCTTATGTTTAATTATTTATCTTTGGCAAATCAAATTACAATAATAAATACAATTATCTCCGGAATATGTTCATTAAAAATCCATAATTATTTCGGATTTGTAAAATATGAATCGGAATATTTCATATTTAATCACCGAGAGATGGAGAGCATAATAAAAATCAATAAGCGAGAATCACGGGACCGCTCAAAACATTAATGTATTTAAAAACCTTGCTCTACAATCTCAACATCGGAAACCAACGTATATACGTCGCTTTAGAAATAACTAATTAGCATATTTTCTTTTTCATCGTACTGCCTCGCTCCTCAGCATTCACGTACGTCTATATGCGTATCGCGAGGAGTATACTGATGACAATTAGGCCACACATGGACAAGTTCACGCGCGAATGTTGTTTCGTATCCAGATACACTAGTCGCACAGCAGAGCAACAAAACAAAGCTTGCAAGCAGCATAATTACCGATGAACATCGAGCTAGTCTATAAAAGTCGATGGTCGTCAACTCGTTTCTTCAATACATTGCGTGTGTGTGTGTGAGTGTGCTGTATCTATATATAGGGTTGCTGTCGCCGTAAATCGGCCCTCGGTGATCGCGCGCTAGGGCGCGAGGGAACGATGACGTACGAGCGCAGGAACGTTGCCGCTGTATGAGCTTTCAGCGAATAACGTGCACGTATATTATCCAGAGCTCGAGCGCGCGCGAGATATGATGGGAGCATAGCCGCGCGTCGTGTCTCCTCTCTCTCTGTGTGTGTGTGTGTGTGTGTGTGTGTGTGTGTGTGTGTGTTGCCCCGGGAGCTTGACCGAGGCTTTGTTGCGCGCGCGCGCCTTCAACTCTTGCTCTACATGTCTCTCTATCTTGTTCTCGTTGCCTCGTTAATGATGCGCCAACGGTCGTTTATTATATTATATATATTATCATTGCTCTGGTTTTTCAGAAAGTGTTCCTTTGATTATGTTTCAATATCGATTACATTTTAAAATTTGTTGCAACTTCATCCTGTCTTTTTTTCACAAGAATTTAAAAACATCAATGCAAGCTGTCACTCGTGCAGCCGATAGCTCCGAGTAAGTGTCGCATATTATACATAAGTATCGTCGTCGTCGAGATGGTATAGATGCTTACGTTCCTGTCTCTTTTTCTTTGTACATAATATGTATATTATTCAAAATCGTTTGGTTGCCGTACTTATTCAAAGCCATCGTTGAACTGTTTCTTTCTCTCTTTCGCTGCATTATCAAGTCGCAAAAGCCGACACGTACGGCTCTCCCTCCATCTCGACTCGAACAAAGTGAAACAACGGCGTCTAACGATCGTTGAAGGCAAAGAGGGCCTTTGTCTCTAATGGGAAAAACTCGCGAGCGAATTCAAGAGCATAATTAAAGACTTTCCAAGAGTATCGAATTCGCGCTTGCGAGTGCGCGAGCAGCGAAAGAGAAGTCTTATATATGAGCGAGAAAATGCTAATGCGCGTGGCTCTCTCGCATCGAAGAACGAGCTTCGCTAGAGGGAAAGTTCGAAGCGCGAAGTGCACTCGTCTCTTCACCGGCTCCTCTTCTCCTTCTCAATGGCTTTTGTTTGTTCGCTCCTCTAATCAGTTTTCATTCCGCGACGGAGCGGAGTCGCTCGCCAAAAAGACTAATGAAGACGCAGTCACTCATATACGTACTCGAAACTAACGGCGAAAGGTACTCGACTGAGAAAACGAAGTCGATAATCGTCGCTTGAATTTCCAAAATCGTTTTTACGGACAAGAGAAACGTGTATCGACACATCAAATAAAAGGCGACAGGAAGCGCAGCTCGTTTCTGTACAGCTACCATACAATGCCAATAACATCTCTTTCTCTTTCCAGCAGTAGCCTCGAGCGCACCTTTATGTGTATACGAGAACGAAAAAAAAAAGCAACGTAAAGCCGAGAGCGGCAAGCATAAATAAAAGCATCGACGCTCGCTCGCGCTATAAATCGAATTTTCGCCCGCAGCCCTCCTCTCGCGATGTGTTTTGTTTTGTTTTTTTTTTCAATGCGTCTTCATGGACAAAACACTTTTAACAATTCAATACTCGAGAGTGCAGCACAATATCTTTATCCCCTCCCATTTCCCGTTCATTTGTCCCTTCGTATTTTGAAAATTTCGCCGCGCGCGCAATAATTGAAGTCGCGAGCAACAGGCGATGCGAAGAGAGAAAGAAAAAGAAAGCGCAAGTAAAGTGACTTGCTCGCAGCCATGAATAACAAACTGACGCTACAGAGAGCCGAGCGAGAGATGATCTTCGACGAGGGAAACTTTTGCTTGGGCGATACAGCCGCGAAGGACTTTACGATTGCCGAGCACGGCGGCGAACGGACGGAAAAGTTGGCGTGAGATCCTTTATTTGCCAAGAGGCGAGCAGCAGCAGCAGCAGCAGCAGCAGCTGCAGTTATAACGACGACGGAGGTACGCGTCCTTGCAGCCAAGAGAGAAGCTTGGGTTCGACGCTCTTCCCCTCTCATCCTCATCCTCATCCTCTCCGCGCTGTCTATTTTTTCAAACGTCATTACACGTAATAGTGCAATTTGTGTAATGGCGGAGTGGAGAGGATCGGCTCGGCAAGTTCCGCCAGTCCTCGGGCAGCTTCGGCCACGCGAGCAACACGCGATCTTCACCCCACCGCAGTACCTGTTGGACCGGTTGTGCATCCCTTTCCTTTTGCTTTGCTTTGCTTGCTCCTGCGCTGCTCCTACTGCTGACGCTATATTGCCGCTGCTACTCCTGCGCGCGCCTTGCAATCTCTTATTATTGTTATTTTTCCTCTTTGCCCGCCAAGGCTTCTTCTTGTTCGAAAGCAGTGCTGCCCGCTTGCAGTCTACGAGCAATAAGAAGAAGAAGACGAAGTAGCAGCAGCAGACCGACGAAGGGGGGAAAGAAGGAGCGTGATAAAATGAGAACGGATGCTGCGCGCACGATGATGATGACGACGAAGCCAGGGGGAGAAGGAGAGACTTGACCCTGCCAGGAATCTGCGCGCCGACTAATTTACCTTGAGTTGCTGCGCTGCTGCTGCTTTATTCTTTTTCTAGCCAATGCTAAGAGACGAAAGGAGATTTACATTTAAATTCAGACTTATTTAGATGGCTACTGCGCGCTAAAGTCACAGAGATCGAGCAGCAAGAGAGGGGAGGTGTAGTTTCATGCCTCCTAGCTTTATGATTATTGAGCGAAGCTTATGTGCACACCGGCGAGAGCTGCTTGGATTTATCGAGTGCCGTATACGAGCGCGGCTGCTGCACTCGCTAAAGCTTCACGGTGTAGCTTCTTACTTTTCTCGCTGGATAATCCTTGCGTGATTTCAGATTTTAGACATACGGCCACAGCTTAACTTATTGTTTGCTTTACGCGACGATAATTCGAGCTGATGAATTCTTACGTTCAGATGTATTTTCGTGAAATATCGCGAGGGCTCGTTTCGTTGGACGACTGTAATCTGCAATTATAATGAGGAAAAATTGTTTGTTATTGAATTTTCTTCGTGTTTTTTATTGGGTCGATCGATTTTGTGATACATCGTCGTTGTAAAGGACGATAATTAGGAACATGACATCAATGGAGAACGTTCTCACGGACTCGGGGCTAAATTTATTTATGACGACGACGAGATTTCAGCGAAAGTTTCTCTTTTAAAAAACCGGTACTTATGTGGATCACGCGCCAATTTGATTTTGCGACGCCAGGTGTTGGTTCTTCGAATTTTTCTCGACGTTATACATATGCATAATTTTTGCGGTATTGCCACTCTGATGAGCACCAATCCATCTTGTTATTTCATCTCGTTAAGTCGGTGATTTTTTTTATTCGATAAAGATAAGTTTCTCGTCAGACATTATCAAATCGATAATTCATTTCAGTTTTAGAAACGGAAATCGGCAAAAAGGATTTATTGTATTCAAAAGATCGGAATATTCGATCGCTAAATGAATAATTGCTCGATAAGAATATATCGCTTCCGGATCCTCAGACATGGATACATTATCAATTGAATTACAAGCACAGATATAACTTCAAGTCCCATCACCTTTTTAAAATTAAAATCTAAAGATTGAATTTCTTCATTCATTCGAAACTCAATTATAAAATTTGAACGCGATTCAGCATGAGTAAACGCCATTTTAAAAGCCGCATTTGCAATTCAAATGAACGATTATTCTAAACTATATGTTGTACCTTTGTATTATTTTAAACTGTCAATTAGAGAGCGAGAATGAAGAGTTGAAGCGTCGATTTAAAAATTTTAATTCGTGCGTCATATGTAGAGCACTCGTGTAACAAGAGGGGACCGCGCGAATCGAAATAAGGAGCTCCGAGAGGAGCTCCGAAGGCCATCGCGTTCGCGGGAGAGAAAGAGAGAGAGAGAGAGAGAGAGAGAGAGAGAGAGTACTTGAGGTGATTGACGTCGATCACGGAGGCCCCCCTCGCCTTGCTGTAATAATGCGATACTTGTGCGCATCACTCCGCACAATTGATGCGTTGTTATTGAATTTCTAGACCGTCGCTCAGTTCCTCTGTTTCTTTGTGCCGATGCTTTTTTTTTCCAGCGAGAGAGATTTCGGCGATCAGCTTAAGTGAGCAATTATTTCGGTATAGGGCTTTTCGAGAGGTTTACGCGCTCCTCGGAGATGAATAGTGTGGCGAGGAAATCTTTTGTACTTGATTCGACAGTCATAGAATGCAATATACAAGGGGAGAGTTGGAAAAAGCAGGATACTTGAACAAAATCGATGTTTACTTCAGTCAGATGCGTGTTAATGGGATTCCTCTGAAATATTTTTATGATGTGAAAGAAAAAGATGTTTCTGAGGAGATCGAATCAATAATATTTCAAACGCAGACATCACACAAAACCACACACACACACGCACGTACATACACTGAGGTTAATTTAGCGACAAAAGATAAATAAAGTGTAAATATTTGATAAAAGAATGCTTCACTGATGCTTTATTGTCTTGCGAATTACATTTAAAATGTAAATGAGTCTACAAAATAGTTCAATGTTTTGTAAACGAATATTTAGGTTGTGAATAATTGTTGACGTTTCAACAATGCGCACCTGTTAGCATTTATGAATAGAACATAAGATCTATTTATACTCATAAAACAAAAGGCTGTTGATGATATATAATGTGATCTTTTATTTTTTATACAGGTATAAATTCGAAAGTTCGAGAGAGCTTTTTCACAGTTGGTAAAATTCGTCCGTTGAACATCGCATAAAACACTATTGTAACAATGAAATACTCGTTCTGCGTTGTCGTCGCTCTTGCATTCATAAATGAGATATACGTACGTAAAAAGTATCTCTTGAAATAATTTCTAATGTTAAACTTGCGAATAATAGCATCAGCTGAACTAGTCAATTATTCGATTTCCATTTTAGTCTTCAGAAGCGGACGATGATGTCAGTGGCTATGGGTACACTAGCGCACCTATGATATTGAAGCGAATCGAACAGCTATTGGATTCTTTGGATCAGCTTCGTAACAAGGATCTTCGTCATGCACCAGGGGAAGTGCGCAAATTTTTTAATGAAGTCGATTACAAGAAGATGTATGCTGAAAAAATTGAACAACTCGAAGCTCAATTGCGGGTACGATGTAGCAAAATTGATTTTATGGTACAGTATTACAATAATTGCATTCACGTCTGAATTAATCTTGCAGGCGGAACGTCAGATGAATAGCAATCAAGTTTGCAATCGACTTTTCGAAGAGATGAAAGTCAATTTGAACCAAGTATTTTTGGAGCTGCCAAAAAATATGGATGATACTTTGGTAATGCTCACTGGTGCGGTAGACCTCTGGGAGAAGGTAAAATAGCAACAATTTCTTTTACTGCTGAATTTAATAAACAAACATGCAGAAGTTGATTAATGTATTTCTCGTCAATTCTCATTTCAGAAACTGAGGGGAATGATGGAAGTAATTAACAGATATTCAGCTGAAGCAGGAGACTGTCGTGTCGCTGATAATGCGCAGTGTAAATTATTCACAAGATATTACAAAGATTTGAGTAATGTTGAGGAAAATATCAGATTTTTAGTGAAAATATTAGCCGAACTCAAGGATAATTTAAGCTCTGCGGATGCGGCCAATGAAGTTACTGAGATGGTTGCTAACAAAATTGAAAAACCAGTTAGAAATTGCTTATCGCGCTTTAAGTAATGTCGATTATTGCAGCATTATACAATGAAATTTTCGAATAACGATGAGTGAATAACCAATGTGGTATTTTTTCAATTAAGCGGAAGAAGTTGGTATGAGGCGTACGATAGACGCACAAAAGTATTTGTTCAGCTGCGTGAAGAAATTCTTGTTAATTAATTAGTTTAGATAAATATAGAGCAATAAAATCTATCTTCTATACATTCAGATGTTTTATATTTAACTAGCCAATGCAAAAAAGCTTTCAACGCGAAGAAAATTGTGGTAAATGTTTTATAACGTTTTATCATAACTCGGCTCTCCATTAAATTAGCAAATGCAAAAAATTATCATACTCGTTTCGACATTTCAAATTTAAAAGAAAAAGAAAATAATTGAGTGTAAAGTGAACTTCCAATTAAAATTACATTACCGCGATTAAGATTGTTCACAAACTGAAAATACACTGCCTTCAATCCGACTAATCAATCTCTCACTTTATTATATGAAATTCTTGATAAAATCCGGAACGGTCGCGCGCGATAATAGAACAGCGCTTGGCACAACATCAGCGGGATGATTGTCGATCGACAGCGCAGTCAATTATATCATCAGAGAACCGCGATCCAATAAGTAGCAAACAGTTTCTCGGCAACTGTCAATAGCAAACTCGGCATTATAAACCGTACGTGCGTTGGCGTTTGAGCTGATCATCGTATTATTCGTGAGGTAGCAGATATCGAGGATTGGGTGTGCGATATCTAGCAATGCAATTATCTGGAAGCTTGAGCGGCGATAAAGCGCGCTCCGAGACAGACGGACGACGAATAAGACAACGAAGCGAAGCCCCCTCAGGGGGATTTGGTTCTCTCTCTCTCTTGCTCGCGTTTCGCTTAAATAATGGCCACGTACACATCCTCCTTTGTCGCCGGAGCGTTAATATCCCGAGCTATGCGAAGAGCCCTGGAAATTGCAGTTTCGAGAACTCGGACCTTGCTGTTACCTCCCACGCTCGCTCTCTCGCTGTGTGGTCGGTGAATGGACAATTGGATGACGAGGACTATTTGGAAATTGCGGCTGAATTATGAAGCTTATGCTATACACCTACATAGAGTTGCCAACGAGGTTGTGCGATTTGGTGTGGTGAAAAGTCGCGAGTTTGCTGCTGCTGCCGCTGCTCGTAATACGAGAACAGCTGATATAGACGTGACTCCCTGTTTTCTACGGTCAATAGTTTTTCTCCTCATTACTTAATCCGAAAAAGAGAGAAAATAACATTTTTTTTTCTTTAAACTTTTTACATTCGTTCCCCAACCTTCTGCGGTTTTTTTTTAGCTAATTAAAAGTTCGAATTGAAGCTTTGTTCAATGTTAAAAGAAATCGATAGTTTAATTAGTGAAAAATCAACGCAAGCGCGTAAGCAATTAATTAGGTGCGAGCAAACGTAAACAAAGAATTTTCAAATAAAGCTAAGCAGAGAGAGAGAGAGAGAGAGAGAGAACTTGCGAAGCGAGAATTTACGCAAGAGAAGCTCAGGGCAAAGGAATAACTTCAGTACAGCCGCCCATCAAAAGCATCCCTTGCGCGCGGAAACTCGGGCACGAATACTCGAAATTCACGGGGTTTCGTGCTTGCGTATTTAAAACGGAGGAGAGAACTCAACGGTTGATTAAGCTCTTAGCTCTTAAGCGGCTGCTCGTCGAATAGCGAATGCTAATTGCTCTTCGTGTGTGTGTATATATTGCGTATACATCGACCTACACTTCACCGAGCGTTTTCTCGAAGAATAGCCGAATTGAAAGCGCACGCGCATTATCAATTTGAATGAAATACGGAGAGTCGTGAACGTATCGTATTACGTGTACATACATGCACACACGCACACATAATAGTTATCGGATAAGCATTATCGTGAGTGCACGATGCTCGTCTAATGGCAGTGCACGAGACATATAGAGACAGAATCAGAGACACGGCGCGGGCGATGCTCGTTTTGCCTCGTTTCGATTTCGTGTGTTACGGCTATATAATATGCGATCGCCTATATATGCTCGGCGTATATGTATACACGCCGACCGCGATTCTTCTATTTCGTCTTTTATTAAGTTATACGATAGGAGTGGCCTTATTTATTGCATCCTCGCTTCCTGCATCGAACAAGATCCGTGGCAAGCTGCTTTATCTTTCCTTATATGTGCGCAGGAGCTGTAATACCTTCTTCTGCCTATCATAACATTCATTACGCAGACTAGACGTACCAGTAAATAAATAGAGTTTAACGGGTTCTTACGCCGAGACTCTCCACTCGACGAAGGAGTTCGAGATATATATATCTATATATATATATAGAGAGAGAGAGAGAGAGAGAGAGAGAGAGAGAGAGAGAACGATTTTCTGCTGCGTTTCAAGTCGAGTCAACGCGTTCTTTATTCATTGACAAATTATCGAGTAATGAGTTAAGTTACATCGAGTTATACTTTCAGAATAATTTCACGGCAGTTAATTAAAATTCTTTTTTAATTACACTTTCGTACGAAACGCAAAGTTGAAAATGCAAAACTTGCTGAAGTTCCTGAAGGATCCGTCGAAACAAAGGCAACTTTAAATTTCATTAGTAGATGTAACGGCCACTAAGAGGAACGAAAAAAAAGCTCGCCACGCGGTAGAAATTAAAGGTAATGGGAGTTCAGCGCTTCTTGGCTAAACAATTTTTTTTTCCTGCCGACTGTAGACGACGACGACGGCGCCAAAGTAGTTATAAGAAGAAACCACAATGAAGCGGGCAAGTAAACAACGCGAGCTTTTTTTTCTTTTTCCTCTCTACCCTCAAAGCTCGGGCGCTGCGAACTTTTTCACTTTGGAGCGCGCGTACGCGCGTCCACTCTTTAAATCCTCGCACTTGACGCTCGAAGCGCAATAAACTTGCCGGGTGTGAGAAAAAGGACAAAATAATCCTGTTTCGTGATCGATGTCTCGCGGTCGTGTCATCCTCCTCGTCGTGTGTGCGAATTTGCATGAGAATTTAGCGTAAATAAAAAGGGAGAAACAAGAGAAAAAGCCGTACGTTTATTTATACAGAGTCGCGATTTTACGTCTCTGGGCTTGGTGTGTAATTGAAACACGCGACTCGCTTCTAGGCCTGCTTGTTGTCTTTGAACTTGCAACTTTAATTCATTAAAACTTCACGCACGAAGCTTTTCGGTTCGTATTTGTTCCTCTCAACGATTCTCTCTTTCTCGTGCTCCTCTCTGTATTTTTACTGCGCGCTCTGAAAAAACACACCCTGCTTGAAAGGCTTTTGTTTCGAGATCTACCGAGTTTTCTTGCGGGCTCACGTCAACAGAGCACGCGACCCGCTCAACTTTTGCGGCCGAGAAAACTAACCTCGAGACTTTCCCGAGCAAGCGAGCACAGAGAGCAAGGGAGAGAGAGGGAGAGAAAAAGAGAGAGAGAGCCGAGCGTGATCTGATTTTTCGAGTGCCAGATTAGACGCAATTTGAATCGAAATTCGATCCGATCCCCCCGACCACCGTGCAACTTGAGTTTGAAGATGCAGCGTGCGCTGGAGGTAAATTGAAAAAAGATCCGAAAAATACGAAAGAATGTGAGATTCTTATATTGGGGATAGGTATTTGCGCGGCTACATTGATCGCGAATGAAAAATTGGCTCGCATTTCGTGGAAAAGGATTTTCGCGAAAAGCATATTTACATAGATTATTCTCTCATTCGAGTAGATTCGTGAAATTTTTTAAATTAAAGGCAATATTCTCATCGAACAGTTATCGAGGAGTAATATCGAGCTTTTCTATAATAGTTAGTTCGAAATTAGTTTTATTAAAAAAAAGCCTTAGTGCGTACACTTCTGAAATTACAATGAAATAACTTGAATTTCAACAAGATAGTAATGCCGGTAAATTATGAAAAACATAAGCTGCAAAGGTGCTACTCAAAACTCCGAATCGTAGTCCATTAGCCAAGCTTTCCCTCATAAGCCCATCCAACAATATTCCATCCCCCCGAAAGTACATTACGCTTGATAATCGTTCAGGTCAGTCGGCAAAGTAATCCCACGCGCTTTATGTAGTCTTGCCAACGTAGAGCGAGTCTACGCACACATGTACACGGATTAATCCGTGCTTCACTCGTCGCGGGCACATTTCAATCGGATAATCGCATTTTTTTTTTGTTCCTCCCCGCGCAAGCGAGTTGGCCAATCGGCCTTTTACAAAGGCACATCTCACGAGTGGTATAATCGAACCTCGCTCTCGCGTTAATGGGCTTTTAATGGCTTGGCGAGCGCGGGAAAAGCCGATGAAAAAAAAAGAGATCAAGAGAGAGAAAGCTGCGCTCGAAAACAATAGAGATAGTCGATGACACTCGACATCGCTGTGCGTTGCAAACGGATCATCGCTGATTCTGTAGCTTCGCATGCCTCTTTTTTTTTTTTTTTTGCGTCGATTGCCCGTACGTGCGTGTAGTTTTGCCAGTTGGCTATTCGATGATTGTTCGCGGTTTTGGACTCGATGAATGGAGGCGTTTACCCTCGATCATTGCGCACACACAACCCCTGTTGTTACCGTGTGATTGAACGATTTTCCTTAATTGAGCGATCAAGCTTTATCTTTCTTTTCTTTTTTTTGTGAACGATTTCGCTTTTCTTCTCGATCGGGCTATTATGGCTTGTTCCTTTCCGTTGTCCAACGGATTACCTTGTTTCGAAGGCTAAAAACAAGATTCCACTGTAGAATCATTACTTACGATTCGACACATGTAACAGTCGATTGAATTCTAGTTGAATTTCTATAAGAGCTTGCAAGCTCGCAAGCTCGCTCGAATCGATTATCGACAGAAAAGTCTACGACTAATTGCAAACTTTTTATCGCAATAAAAGTTTTTCCTTCCAAACCTGGCTCTTATATATACGAGATTTTTATCGTTACACATAGCGGATCGACCGTTGAAATAATTCGATCTTGCGTCGCGCCCAGTCGATCGAAAAGTCGATCGTATAAAATCGATATAACTCTTCAAAGTTGCAGACGTGGAAAAAAAAATCGGACGAGTTTTCTTTTTTAGCATTCGCTTTTGCACGAGTAGGCTCGGGTTAAAAAAGCGCATAGTTTCAATTAAACAACGAAAATGTGCTCGTTAGCTGCACCTGTTCGCGCGATATGCACTCCCGCAGGCATTAAGTGCGCGCGTCTGTCGCGAGGTGCACTTCAAACTTTGCCGAAAACGTGTGCAGAGAGAGAGAGAGAGAGAGAGAGAGAGAGAGAGAGAGGGAGGGAGGGAGGGAGGTAGAGAGAGAGAGAGAGAGCAAATGGGAGGGAGAGAGGAGGGTATAGTACGCTGACGTCGGCAAGTTCGCCATGGCTCTTATCCCCTACTTCTTGCGGTTTAGGAGCTACCGGTAATCCTTCTTTAGCCAACCACCCAGCCTACTCCCTTCCAGCCATCATTTTCCTTCGAAGTGTTTATTTATTATTGTTGAGAGTTTCGCTCGACGAGGTGCAATTTCAAGTTTCAATTACTTTTCCTTCTGCGATTCGCCGTGGCTCTATTAACTTAGCTCCAAAACACCGACAGTATTAGATGAATTTTTTATTCCTGTATTCGTTAGGGAAAGTGACACTGTGAACTATGCAATTATTTTATGAATACATTCGCAGTAGCAAAACGTGGAAGGCAGGAAATCTCGTTCCTTCGTTCAATCTTACACAGACATTTCAAGAAAGGTAGCTCTCTAAAAAAAAGAAGTCATGAGAAAATAAGTTAAATTTTATGTTGTTTAAAACAGATTGGAGGGTGAATCCGAACTTTATATTTCCCTGAGAGTATATGTATTCTCCAAAGTCATGAAAAACATCCACGGGGAATAACATTGGTTCTCGTCTCTCTCTCTCTCTCTCTCTCTCTCTCTCTTTAGTTTCACGTGCGCACGAGCAGTTTGATGAATCAATAACCATTGCCACGTGTACTTTATCCTTACACCATGCTATATTCGCAGAGTTTTCGTTTGAAAGTTCGATTGCCATTTGGCATTCGATCGAGCGTTTCGATCGCCATTATACATCAGATAAGTAATATTTATTCGTATACGATATATACATACAACAAACTTGCGCTGGAAGACGAGATGGAACAAACGCCTCTATATATCGGAAATCCTAGCTCGTTAGTCGGGGGTATGAACAGTTCTCGCGAGCAAGAGTAATGAGCCGCAGTAGAAATAGTCGCGTGTAGTCAGACGTCGAGCGCGCAAGTACACGGAAGCGTACTTGCAATGCGAATTACAATTAGTGAACTCTTATCAAAACTACAGCTCTCTCTCTCTCTCTCTCTCTCTCTCTCTCTCTCTCTCTCTCTCTCTCCTTACCTCTTGAGGGCGAAATACTTTTCATTTCGAGTCATAAATCACGCGCCAGTGTGTATACAACAACAACAACAACAACAACCACAATAAGTTCAAAGTTGAGCTTAATTGAAGAGTGGCATGGTCTGGAGTAATCATTACTCGCTCAACTTTCTTGGCACTCGTTGAAATGATTATCAAACTCGGCAAAACTAACATTAATATTATCCTCAGTAAACGGACGATCGATTGCGAACAAGTTATATAATTATGAATTTTTTGTTTACATCAGGTGTTGGAATTTTATCGACGAATATTAATAATTGTCAGCGCAGAGCCATAAATTCAAATCAGATTGCCAGAAGTGAGATGAGGTAGAGGGTGTGAGAGAGAGAGAGAGAGAGAGAGAGAGAGAGAGAGAGAGAGTTGGAGGCGAAACTCTCGTAAAGGCAAATAAGCGCTCTGCTCGGCCCCGGCAATAACACTTTGTCAGAAGGAGAGAGCGAGAGAGAGAGAGAGAGAGAGAGAGAGAGAGAGAGAGAGAGCAGAGTATCCGCTCGGACAGCTCGCTGTGTATCTTTAGAGAAATTCTCGGGGCGAATCGTGGCCGGCATACTGCAACGACGGCCTCCGCCGCTGTCTACAGTGATATTTCGTGTGCGAGGATTGCTGCTGCTGCTGCTACTGTACGCCAACTTTTCTCTCGAGTCAAAATTTGCCAGCGGCTAAATTTCAATAATTGAAATTTCTCAGTGGAACGTACTGCAAATACACTACTTTCATCGATGACAATGACATTAATAAATTTCGCGTAGCTTACGCTGAATTCTAGTTGATTTAATTGAATTGCACGAGCATACAGCGAAGCGGAGTATAAAGTCGTAACTTTGTATGTACATTATTTCAGCGTACGCTTGTGCACTTCATCGAAATTGAATTGGGAAAGTTTATAATGAAATAGCAGTTCTCGCGAATATTACAACGAACATACGTTTTAACACCTTCTGGAAGATGCTAGGCAAAGATAATAATTGAAAGAACGTGTACTACGAACACAAATCTATAACGAACGAGATCCGATAATTTGTCAAAATGTACGATTTACCCGCAACCACGAAGAAAAAAAACATGCACAGTCGAGCGGTCTACGACGAATTCTCGAGCGCTGCTCTTTTGATTCACGACTCTCCGTATAATATAACTGCTCTCGCGAGTGACTGCGGCGAAGGAAGAGTGAAAAAGTCCGGGAGAAAAAAAAAGGGAGCAACGAAGATGAAAAAGTAGAAGAAGTAGAGCGAGCGAGCGCAATGTGCGGCGAAGAATCTTGCGGCAGTGATTCATCGCACGTACAACGCCATGGCGCAGCGCAGAGCGCGGCGGCAGTGCGGCGGCGGTGGCCATCCGCCGGGATTTCGGAAACTCGCCGATGTAAACGAAGTTCCCGAGTGGCTCCGCTCGCGCTCGCGCGTCCGGATATACCCACAGAGACCTGTCGCTACGTGGCGATGCATCTCATTGAAGCTCCCTCACTCTCGCTTTGCCTTTCCTATCTGGCTGCTGCTGTACGTTTTGCTGCTGCGAGACACGCTCTCGGAGAATGACACGCTCTTTTTCCCCCGTTTGGTTAGGCTTTACTGCCGATCGACTGATTCGACGCTGCACGAGAGATTTGCCGCGACGCGGGGATTCGGAAAATTAGGTTTTGTCAATAGAATTTTCGGAACGATTAGATTGACCGTGGCTAATTTTAACTTTGAGTTATCGTTGTTTCGGGTGGTTTGTCAATAAATTACAAATATTTGTCGCGAAATTTTCTTTTAGCTTCATAGCGATCGAACTAAACATTGTAAACAATTGTTTCACGAATCAATTTCGTTGATTGGCTTTCCCTGCGAGGCTTTGTAATTACATCGTTTTGGCTGACGGTTAAATTGGCGATATTTTGAGTGATTTTTATTGCCGATGCTAACCATGTCAACTTTAATGAAAATTGCTCAATAAGGATAATTATGGTAATTATGATAAAATGCATTTCGACGAAATCATAAATGCCGCAATTTATCCGTTTTTATCCAACAAACTTTGCCCTGTTAATGTACAAAAGTAAATCTGATGATAAAATATTTGTAACATTTCCAAGAAAGGATCTACGCAAGTAGCTTGTAAACTTGAAGAATTTTTCCTTTCTCAAGTAACAGAGAGATAGAGAGAAAAAAAAAAGGTATGTCCGCTACATTTTTCATTCTCGTCGAACCAATGTACACGAGGAGCACAAGGCACGGAAACACGCAGAGTTTTCAAAAGGAGAATGGAGCGCCCGGGCATGGGTAAGAGAAAGAGAGAGAGAGAGAAAGAAAAAAAAAGCGAAGAAGTCGGAAAACAGGTCAAAGAATGCCAATAAAGCCCGCAGCTACTTGCATTCGCATTCCTTATACGCCACTTATAAGAGACGAACTCGACGGCAATAGCGCTCTCTTTCCATTTCTCCCTACTTTCCCTCTCGCGAGACTTCATATAAAAGTTTAATATGGTAAAAAGTTGAATTCCTCGCACTGCCGCCGGGCGCCGATCCCATTATTCCGCGGAGATTCAGTTTTCAAGATTTTGCCCGGAATGAAGTGATAAAATCAGTGGCATTTGCCAAGTTTTTTTTTCCTTTTTTTTTCGGGGCTATACTTGATAACGACGATTGAAGAAAATCTTCATCGAAATTTCAACAACAGTAAAAAAAAATATAACTGGGTAATTTTTGTCATTTGCTGTATCCACCGAGGTGCTCACGTTCGTTAAATATTCAAACAAAAATCGATCGATAGACATAACTTGATAAACAGTGATGATCTTTATTCGCTCGGATCACCCTGTTTTATTTTTAAAAATATTGAGAAACGTCAAGCACCGGGATGAAAATGGATTTCATTGAACAATATAAAGTTCAATTTTGCTCGAGCGAAATTCGGTTGTTTACAATTTTCCAATAATGCGGTTACTGCAAACTCTATTCTGTACCAAAGCTCTGAAATTCAAAATAAACTTTAGATGCTACAAGAGAGAGAAAAAACACTTTTTTTTCTGTCAGGAAACTAAATTAACGTCCTTTCCATTCTGAAATATCATTTTCTAAACAAGATCAGTAAACTCGCTGCAAAGTACAATATTCCAAGCTTGTTAGGCATGTCACATGCACACATACACAGACACGCACATACACGCACACAAGTATATAATAGCATATACTTTGAAGAACAAAATCACAGGTGATCATCATTAGAGTGCAGGCGGTGTAATGAAATAAGACGTAGGCAAATTGAACGGTTTCGTGAGAAAAGAAAAAGTATTTTTCTTTTCATTCTTCGTTGGAAAAACAAAATTACCGAGTTATGTAAAAAAAAAGTCATGCGCATTTTTCTGAGGACGGAAGTCTCTAGTGTATATACATATACACGCTATTCCTTTCCTTATTCTACTTCTTCCTCTTCCTCTTCCTCGCTTCTAACAAGGTTTCTTTGTATCGCAGCTCTCTCTCTCTCTCTCTCTCTCTCTCTCTCTCTCTCTCTCTTCGCTCGACAATGCTACTAAAAATGCTTTTAGGCCGATTAGTCTGCGCAAGAGAGTGAGAGAGAGAGCTGTTTCTCGCGTGTGTGTATATGTGTTTTTCGCGGTTTTGCCGCATCAAATAAGGACGAAAGAGCGAGTGAGAGAAAGTTTCTCGTTTTTAAGATGGCCAAATTGAATGTTCCGGACTCTCGAGAACTCGAGCAGATAAGCCCGCTAATAAATTGTCTGGCTGAGCGAATGCACTGGAAAAACGTCGCTTCTTCCGAGTCTTTCGCCGACTCGTCGAGTTATGGTGATGAAATGGCACATGTTTTTCTTTTTTTTTGTTCCGCGAACCGTTTTTCAAGTTTACGGATATAGTGCGAGACCACTTTGTTTCTTTCTCTATGTGTAGCTATTTGGATTTATTTGATTGAATTCATCATAAAAAGTCGTTAAAATCATTTCGTTTCACGTTTTTTTTCGTGAGTTCTTCGTAATTTTTCTAGCAGCGATTTATGCTTCAGGTAATCCAATTATAAAATCCAAATAGATTTCTCGCAATCTCTACTAATTGGAATGATTCTCCTTCGACATTTTAAGCTTACCTACAAATGCTTTCCGACATAACAAAGTTAATTTGCAACTTTGTTGAAAATTAAAAAAAATTACGGTCAGCAAATGCGGGAGCTCAATTTCGTAATCAAAGGTTTCAGTTACATTTTGTAAAAGGCTGTTGAAGCCGCAACGCACCACAAGTCAAAGGGTTCAGTTGCACCCTGCAGCCGAGAAAGCGAAGCCACAGCAGCTCGCCTGTAATAGACGTCAACACTACCCAAATACCCGCTGGCTATATTAAACTATTATATGCTTCATTTTAACTTTGGACTTGCCTTTTTTTATTGTTGATAAAATTGCGTATCAAACTGTCCGATTTCGTCGAGTAATCAGTTTTTTTTTCTGTTGATAATTTATCGAAGCTTCAGCAAGACGTTAATTGATGATTAGAAAACTGAAAGCCACGTTCAACTTTTCCGACAACTTAATTGATAAATTAGCCAGCTGCAAAACTTCGGAACGAATTGTGCGCTGAAAGTCATAAAAGTCCCCGTAATACTTGGAGTTTTATTTTTCACGCGGCGGGGATACGATGTAGCTGCGATCGTTAAAATCGCAGTTAAAACAAAAAAATACACACACTTACACACAGCGACAATCCACAAACAACAAGCTCGACACATTTCAACGCTATAGAAATGCGGCGTATGATTTACTTTATTGTATCCCCTCGGTCGACAAATTAGCAGGATACATGAAAAAAAAAAACGAAAATACAGCTGCTGCTGCTGCTATTGCGTCAAGGGTGTTATTTTTCAGAGGAGGCGCGCGCGTGTGAAATGAAAATTCGTGACTCGGCATCATTCACAGCGGATTAAAGCGCGCGCTACACTCGCAAATGAAGCATCGCTAATTGACAACGCGAGCCGAGCGCGGGCTAACGAGATTTTCATTGAATCATTGATCGACGCAAGCTCCGAGTTATGATACGCGAACAAAAAAAAAACGACCATGTTTTTTCTTTCTTTTTTTACGCGACGGATTAATGAAGTTGTAAAAGAGAAAAAAAAGTTAAGCTTTGCCTGGGGGAAAAAAACAAACCATGAAAATCAGCATTAATCCGATTCGCTGGCGCGCATTGTCCTCGCGAAGTGTCGTCGTGTCGTTTTCCATTCGTATAGCCGCACCGGACTTTACGACGACTTCATTAAGGGATTGAGCTCTCGTACAATGAAAACGAAGAAAAAGCTCAATCCAAGTCTCCGTTCGTTAAATGACACTGGTAGCAATAAAAGGCTGCGAGAGAAAAAAAAAAGAAATCTGTGGTTTCGCCGTTGGCGAACAATGCGTCGAGGGCGCGCGCGATGATTATTAGCCCTCGCGGCGGCTGCAGCAGCAGGTCACGACGACTACGACGACGACGACAATCTGCTAATGCAAGCCGCATTTGTCAGCGTCCAATTCCCAGAGAAGAGTCGTGGATCAAGATGTCGCGCTCGCTCGCGCGGAGGATGACAAGCGAGCTTTTCCAACGGCTTCTACTGGGGCACCAGCTGCTCGACTTCCAGCCTCCCCCGCTTACTCACGCGCTCGCGCGCCTCGGATACGAGACAAATGCCCACGCATTACACGCGAATTTTTCACTCCGATAAAAGCTTATCGGCAACTTTCACTGCGATGACTTTGTTGCGTTTGTTTAGCCCTCGCTGCTGGCAGGCAGGCAGGCAGCAGTCCCGTCCCTCAAGCTCCCGGCGATTTGTTCTGGCCGAGATTTTTACCCCGTGAAATTCGCACGCCGAATCTTCAAGGTTGTTCGAGTGAAAAATGAGAGACATGTGAGGGGAGAGAACCGACGAATGTAAATGCTGAGAGGATTTGTACGTTTTAGGAGGGGCCCGCCGCGCACGCGTGATCGAGCTTTTGAGAGAGGGAGAGAGAGAGAGAGAGAAAAAAAAGCTCGTGTTACGTAAATAAGCGGCAGATATTTTTTATGATTTCACGAGGACAAATACGAGACTCTGACCTTTTTTCACCAAATACATTTAGATTGATTAACTGATAAAGACTCGATTTAAACGTTAAATTTGTTGAAAACTTGAATTAACAATAAGTCGTGTAAAAAGAGAATTGAGAGAATGTTATCTCGAGATAGTTTCACCAAAGAATATAAAGTGAAATTGATAAGTCGAAAATAAAAGTGGAATTGAATGGAGTTTCCAAGCGAATAAACTTGCAGTGTAACGGAGCGATCTCTCTTAAAGGTATAGCTGCGGCAAACGTCCGCATCGGCGACGCATTTTCCCCTCATTGTCTCGCTCGCTCGCTCTCTCTCGACGCTGTAAACCGTATAGTAGTCTCTTTTCCCTCTCTCTCTCTCAGCTTCTCGCACCATACATCTTATCTATCTCCACGCGCGGCCGAGCGCTATGCGCGCACTTTAACCCTTCTCTTTGCCTCGTGATTTTCCATCCTTTCCCTAAGCGCCACTCGTCGCAAACTTTTGATGGATCTGTTTTTATCCAACCCCACTCCCGCTTTTACTCCCATGAGATTGATATTCTACTAGTACTGTAATACTTTAAATTATTCCTATTTTCGCTTGGTCTTATATAATATATTCTCATCTATCACTCCGTAAAACGATGCCAAGATTTCTTATTTTAATATTTGTTTTTTTTTTGCCCTTCTAAATGGCTAATTTGAATGGAGTATTAGCAAGGTTAATTCGCCAGCTCGCTAGGAGGAATTTTCGGATGAAAAATAGCCTTAGTCTTTACGGTAAACGTGCGCTCGCACGCCAGCTGAGTGCCATAAGGGAAAATTATAGCATGTTACTTGTTAACGCTGTCCAGCTGAGCACCGACGAGCTTTGCGAGAAATTACAGCGTGTAACTCTCTCAAGAGTGTGGCTGTAAGTGGCCGTAAAAAAAATTATTCTTCAAGATAAAAAATTATAAACATTGCGGGATATTATATTTTTCCTCTCCTTGCTTGGGCTTAACATAATTTGTCTGCTGCGAGCTTTTCCTTTTGTATATTGAAATACATTTTCCATTCCGAGAGAAAAAAAAATCGAATGAATGTCGATCAAACGATCACTTTTACATAGAGTTTGATTATTGAAGTACTTTGAATAGCTTCAACGGCTTTAATCGTGAAATCATTCGATATTTCCCGTCGGAACTCTCAATACATTTAATCAAACTCGACAAACCTCTTCAAAAATTTAAATAGCGCGTACAGTGTTTTCCGATATTACGAAAAAAAAAAAAATTGCGGGCAAAGTTTGCTTCGATAATTACAGAGCTTGCATGTGTATGTGTGTCTGTGTATCTGTAGAATTTATGTGCTGCACTCCGTCAACTCGAACGTAGTTTTGTGTGCTTTCCAATTTGCCCCCCCC
>JAWWMK010011042.1:0-24311 GCA_035047105.1 Galeopsomyia nigrocyanea
TATATATGACGCGTTCTCTTAGTCGAGTGCTAATTGTCATGATTTATGAGTTGTTCTCCACCGACGAAGATCTTTTCCTTGTTCTTATCTGTTTCGACGTTGCACGCACATTTTGAAACGTTGAGAAACTGTTTGCAGTGAAAATAAAGCTCCGGTTGCTATTTTTTTTTTTACAAGACGAGAAACGAAGAGCTGGTTGAGTAATGTTTATCGTAACAAATTACTCGAACCTTGATTTTGAAGTGTTTGAAATGAATTAGTGCATTTTTCTTTTGTAGAACAAATTCAAAACTATTTCAAGGCTGAGCTTTATCGGAAAATTCAAACCGTTATACGCAAGGTACACGTGTGTTTGTGTATTTTCAAAGTTCATTATCACCAAGCAGTAAATTAAATTTTTATGCGGGTTAATTATTTATTTGATTGTTTACGTTACCATCAGCGAAAAAAGTGGCTTGCGTAATTAAATTTCAGTATTACAAATAGGTTGACAATTAGCTATTACGCGAATTGCTTTGAAGCAGAGCGATTCAATTTGATAAAACACGAACCTTTGTTTTTGCGCTCATACCGTAACAAAAGCAAAAGTGAATATCAAAGTAAACACAATTTCCGTCTCTTGCAAGTACTGAAAAATTTTAATCAACCTGCAGAATTACAAATCCAACAAAAGCTCTCCTCCATTACCCCCCGCGGCGGCGTTAATTGAATCCTTTATCCTTCGACCTTTGCGAGAATAAGGCAACGAGAAAGAAAGAGAGAGAAAAAATAAAGTGAATTTCCAGCCGTTGACACAGATCTAATACAAACATGCAATTGAAGGAGGCCAAAGTGACGCGCTGAATTAATAAACGCCCATAAAGTCGTCCAAGTCATTGCCAGCAGCAGTAGACGTTAGGTTTAACCGTCCGTGCGACAAACACAATCGCGAATTTGTTGAGCTAGGCATCCGCGATGATGAATTGCCTACCTGCCTGCACTGCACGCAAACGCAATTTTCTTCGAAAGCTTGACAGCGAGATAAAGAGAAGGAGAAGGGAGGGAGGAAAAAGCTTTATTCGTTCGCGAGGCCACGCTCGGTCTAATTTCAGATTTCAATGCCACGGGCTCGACACACCAACCGGCTGTCGGTAAGAAAGAGATGCTTTGTGCGCGAAGATCGATCGACGGATCTATAGATCCAAGTCTGACATATACCTACGATTATTCTACTTTTTGGAATATTTGTTTTTCTGTTTCAGCTTGAAAATAATTTTTTTTTCTACTTTTACAGGTTAGTTGATGCTATGATTTTCAGTTGCTGGTTTTCTTAGTGAGCTTTTTACATCCGACGGTTTATTCAAGGCAAGTGTCCCAATCCTTGATTAATATAAATTGCATTTTTGTAATATAATGCGTATAATAAATTTTCTATTTATAAGCAAAATAAGGATAAAAACGTATTATTAGAAATAATCTTAAATATCCAATGAATTATTCGATTTTTTCTCAAAATATAAATTAAGCTCTGCATCTCTTTCTAATATAAAAACTGCAGTTTCCAATGTTGAAATCCAGATCGTATTTCAACAATGCTTCCAAACAACTTTCTCCATTGCTGCCCCGGCACGCGCACGACAGCTCGTGAAAATCTTGTAACTCCGACGAAAAACCATATCTGACTCGATTTTTCCGCTACTCGACGCGCCACGTAGTATACGTGACTTATCGCTCTTCAGACAAGGAATTTCTTCTGTCCGAGATAATGAAGCCTCGTTAAGAATTTATATAAACCTAAAAGTGTAATATATCCATGCGCGAGCGAGCGAGCGAACAGAAGGTAAAAAGTAATTTTCTTTCTGCTTAGTTACACATCAAAATTGCAAGATTTTTCCGATGAAAGCAGAAGCGAATGTAGCTGGGGCGCGCGAGAAAGAAAAATAAAATAGTAGCCAGAGAGTGTAAAACTCGGCGTTTTTTTAAGGCAAGACTCTCCGCACTTCTAGGGAAAATTGCGCGCTCTTATACGAAAAAAAGGTTACATGATTGACGGTTCGATTAACTCTCGTGCGGCGCGAACCAGCAGCGCTGGCCGACGGCGAGCTATATACTTTGAAAATAGTTATCGCCCGTCGATGTTGTGTCATTTAAATTGTCTCTCATTCTATACCTATATCAATTTTTGTTTTAATCAACGCTAGTTCGGTTTTTCCTTTTTCCGTTTTATACTCACGCGCTGAAATTGACGTTTCGTCGCTGTACAGGAGTTGTTATTAAAACTAATGTCAACGTGCGATAACAAAGTATCTAAAATTAACTCTAACGAATGACTTGCTGATTATCGTGTCTTTAGCGTTTTTAACAACAACCATTACTTTTTTCTATATAATTAGCGGCAATTTATACATTTAGAATGACCGTTTGATATTCAAAGCGACAAATATCAATAATTACTCGCTAATGCCTTCGTCGATTAGCATAACACGTTTGTCTCATTGACAAACACTCGAGGAAAGCTCAATTAAAAATATAACGTTAATTAGACGATTAAATCGAGCCTATCCGCGATCGCTGATTTGTTGTTGATCCAAATTGAACAAAAAAAAAATCAAAATACTGAACGTTGAGTATCCCTAAAGAGACAGCTATAAATCAAATAAAGCTTTTTTTTCGCAATCGTTTGTACAGGAAGATTGATCAAAGCTTTGAAAAAGCTTGCAGTCGGCGTAAAGGTCAGCAGCAGCAGCAGAGCAGTAGCGTGTCGAAAAGCTCTTCGTCGTCAACGCGTCTTCGGCGAAACTCTCCCACGCTTTATCTTGCTCACTCGGCGCGCGTCCAAAAGCTGTCGGTTCTCTCTCTCTCTCGGATAAAAATACATCATCATCGTCTTGCGCGCGCTTGCGCTTACACATCTAATATACGTATATAAACTCGAATGCCGAGGAGAAATTCGATAATTTTTTTTCTCTCCTCTCACTCTTTATTGTCGCTATCTTATCGCGTGTAATTTAATGAAAACAGTCGCAAGCTTATCTGGCGATCAAATATTCGTTTCATAGCCAGTACCACCAGCGGCGGCAGCAACGTCGTCGTCGACAAAAAAAAAGATTGTCTCAAGCAATTTAAAAAAGCACAAAAGACAATAACGCTCGAGAAAGAGAGAGAAAGCGAACTTTTATCGCTTATCGCGCTTACGATTATTGTTATGAGCCCGCAACGGGCTTGCGCGAGCTGCACATGCATATGCAAACGCGATCGAGATTTAAAGGGCTTAGTGGTATAAGCTTTAGCCACCTTAATTTTTGTCTACGACAAAGAGAAAGAGCAAAGAGGAGGCTAATGAATTGAGGGTAGGAAATCGATAGAACAACGAGTGAGAGAGCGAGTGTTATAACGAATATGCACATATTCAGTGTACGCGCGCGAGCCCAGTTTGATCTGCATATTACAGGGCGTATCTGGTTATGCTAATGAGTTATCAAAGAAGCTACAAGTACGCGCAGAAAAGCGGCTCATGAAATGCCGAGAGCGGAAACAGACCAAAATTACGCCCGGCTGCATTAATTATTGCGCCGAGGCGTCGTACGTTATAGTCTACTTGATACGCGCGCGAGCATTTACATTTTCAATTTCGCGCTTACCTTATTCCACGACTTTCGAGAGAAAAAAAAATTGAGTTTTAAAAATTGATACGTCTCTAACGCGTATCATTGATTTTCTGATAATTGGATTTCATACGTACGTTGATTTTCGCATTGAATATTGTGAGCGAAATGTCACTCTCGCTGCGTGTCCGCGTTTATCGAATAATAAATATACATGATTCAGGCTAACCGAAGTTTATCTCGTCGTTGCGCGATACACGCGTTTCATTTTTTAATGGAAAAACATATTATTCCGTTAATTTGTTTCTAGGTAATTAATTCTTCCAAAATTAGTGTTTGTTACGGGGTTGGTTTAAGATTTGTCGGCAGTTTTCGCGAAACGTTAATCGATAAACTCTGGGATTAGAATATATATCTATTGAGGTAATTAATTTGTTTACGACTGAAATCGTAACCTATACTGACAATTGGACAAATTAATAGTACTGATATTATTGCATAATCTCATTTCCAAACTGCCAAAAAATATAGCCAATGTAATTAATTTTAATTAAAAATATTTTTGTATACTTGTTAACGAGATGCCAACTCCATGTAAGGAAAGATTAAAAAAAAATCATATTCATTATTTTTTTTATATCAGCAACAAAAAAGTATAAATAAATACGTGCCAGTGCGCATTAATGCGTATGAATGCACTTTTTAAAAAATGTTGAAAACAACTTCACACACACAAGCACACTTAAGAAAAAAAAAGTCAAACCAGAGAGTTGTTAATTGCCGACACGTAAAAACACGTGAATTCAAAAATTAATAGATGAAACAGTTGCCGTTGGAATTTTTCAATAAACACAGCTAGCTTACACGTCCCGGCACGCTTTTCAACGCAAACGCGACGTCGAAAGCACTTCTCGAGAAAAAAGCGCGTCGTCGCTCGTTAGCAGAATATTCGGCCGCGCGTTTTTTTTTTTAATGAGAGAAAAAAAAACACCTCCCGGTAAATTAAAAATCGCGATGCAATTAATGTTTCTCAAAGTCAAAGAGGCCCTTGCCCGACTCGTTACGTGGCTTTTCGCTCTATTATCGCTCCGTCCATAGCGCGAATGTAATTAAAAGCTCGAGTGCTGCGCGCATGCGCAAAGCTTAAAAGCTCGATTAGCTGCGCGACATTCAATGAAAAAGAAAAGGAAAAATTTATGAATAATTTGCTTTTTTTTTCTTCTTCACGCTGACGTTATCTTTCGAGCAGTTCTGTAGTTGGTAATGAAATTAGCGTGGAAACGAGGATAAATACGAGATATAGGTCGCTTCCGAATCTCCGCTCTTGCGTAAACACACGAGGCGTTAATTGCCGTCCTCTACTTTGTGTGCGTAAGTGTGGAATTCTGATTATTAAGCGTATGAGGCTTTTTTTCTGCAAGTTCAGATTTTCACGTTCGGATGGTCGTACAAACGAGAGCTTTTAAGCTTTTTTTTCTTTTGCTCGCAAATATTTGTTCAACAGCAGCATGAAGCTCGCTAATTCGAAAAAAAAAACGTCCTCTCGAATGGAGTTCAAAGTCATATTGCTTTTAATTCTGATATATAAATTGACGCCTATTGTGACGATGACACAAACCTATTGCGGTCTATCATACTTCAAACGCTCGAGCGCGTAAATCTTTGTGGGGAGAAGCAAACCAATTCATCAAGAGTTGTTCAATCGAAATCTTTCGCCCTCAATCAGTCATATATTGGCCAACTAATTATTTGGTCACTCGCTCGATTCATGTTTGAGTTCGATAAATAAGTATTTCAATCTACATTTTTTTTTCTTTTCAATTGACGAACCGGTTCAAACTGACAATACTTATGGGATACGAAAATTGGTTTAATTATTCGCTAAATTTCTTTACGACTTTAAAAATACTGAAGCGTTTGAAAAGCGTTTCGCCAAAATAGTACATTCGAAAAATTGGTAACCGCGCGGGTATTTCTGTGCCAAAATTAACTTATAGTTCCTGCCAACAAAGATAACAAGATTGGACGTGGCTAACTCGAATATTCAAAATAGCTTTCAAGTAAATCCGGTTCGATTTTTTTTTCTTTTTCTGTATTATCCATCTCCAAATGACTAATCACTTTCATTTATCCTTCTTCACACATTTTTTTTAAACATGCGATCGACAAGCAATTTAAAAGGAAAAAAAAAGTTATCTAAAGCGCGGTACACCTTGCCACTGTACAACAAACATCTTCTCGGCGAATATCACAAATGTAAAATATAGGCCCTACTGAAACGAGGAAAGAACAACGTGCTTTCAGCTGTGGCTTACTGCTATAGCTGCAGATGAGGTCACGATCAAACAGACTTGCGTTATTTTTAGGTGGGGATCGCACACACAGACACGCGCGCGAGATTACCGTGACGTTGGCCTTTTTTTTCTCTTGTTTACGTTGCGGGGAGGGAACTACACGTTTTTCACGCTTATCGCAGGTGGTGAGAATCTTTGAAGAAAGTGAAATCGCGCGGATGATGTTACTTTAAACAGCATTTTCGTGGTATATATTTGAAATTTTGATAATATTAATGACTTGGTAGATTTCTTAAAAAATGTTTTACACATTTATCGGTGGACATTTGTCAAAGTGTGATCATTATCGCATTTGCTTATGGTGTGTGTATGTGTGTGTGTGTGTGTGTGTGTGTGTGTGTGTGTGTGTGTGTTGCGTATAGTTGTGAATTATGATTTCAAAGTAAACAAGATAATCGAAATCAAATCTAGTTCAAACTGCCGCTTAATTCATTCAAAATGTCAGAATAATGTATTGAAGTATTTATTGTTGAGGAAAAAAAAAGTGACGTATGTGTGAAAGCAGCACGTTTTCAATGCATGGGCAATATTACAAACAAATCGACAATCATAGTGCGAATTTTTTTCTTTTAACTTCACTATAATGTGAACGATTTCGTTGGGACTAGTTTTTTTTTTTCACGATGATTGATGATCTGCAGTAGAGCAATAAAAGATTTTTCGTTTTGGCATAAAAAGTCAGATTTATAATCACGAATGCAAATAAATTTACAGTATCAAGGATAATCCAGAGAAAAAAAAAGGACGAATTCCGAGGGAAAATCGGATTCCAACCGAAGCCGAGAGAGAGAAAGAGAGAGGCTGGCAGGCCGCACAGCCATAGAGCGAGAGATATGCATTATCGTCTTGGGTGACAAAGCGCGTCGTGCTATCGGTGCGACGCCCCCTCTCGAATCCTAACCTCATTATCGTGGCATTTTAATCAAAGCATTCCGGAGCCACTATAGCCGCTAAACTGTAAATTCCGCTCTGTACCTCCGATTTCGGCGGCTTTATCATCGATCATATCCTCGTTCATGCAAATTTTGCGGCTAACCTTCCATTATTAAGTATCGTTATTATTTTATTTGAGCAATCAACTCGTGTAGCATGCAAAAAAAAAAAAAATAATCACACACAAAAAAAAAAAGAAAATTGCAAACAACGACACACATCATATTGGCCTACCAGCCTTGAGGTCGGCTATTCGCCCGGGGACCTGACAGTTGCCGTGGTGGCGGCACCCGGTCCACGATTGACGGATCCATTTCCAATATCATTTGTAGATCCTCGTCGATACCAATGTTTACACGCACTGCCTGCTGCTGTTGATGATGATGGTGCTATAATTATGGGTAGGTCATTAACAATCGAGTGCGGAATAAGAGTCAAGATTTTTTGTTTTTTTATTTCAGAGACTGGGATTTTTTGTGAAATTTTTAATTGGTTCGATATTTGAAAATTTTCGTCAAATATTTAAAAATCAAATACGATAAATAAAATCCAATAAGTAGATGAATAATTATTTCATTATCATACTGGAGTTTCAGATTATTCGAATATTCAATTATGAAAATGACAAAATCACATCCTCATGTCAACAACAAAGAATTTTCCAAAATCTGAAGAAAAACAAAAAAATGTCCTCGGGCTAATTGAATTTCCGTTCACTCTAATTCGTCACTCTAATACGTTGGAAAATTATAGGCATTTCAACAGTGCTACTGTTTTACTTTTATTATATCTGACCTTTAGGCGATTTAGAGTCGCTATAATGAGATACCCATGTATTTAAACCAACAGACCGCCATGAAAGTTTAAATACCGCAATTCAAACACCGCCAGTAGTAAAGTAAAAAAGAGAAAGTTTTTTTTCTTTATACAGATCGTTAAACGTGAAACTGCTATGTAATGTTATTGTTTGTTTTTTCAAAGAACATTAACTTCCGTTGTAGTGCGTGAAAAAAAAAAGCTCGTGAAGCGTGTAAAATCGACATTCCAAAAAAGAATCCCCCGTCAATGAATCACAACGTAAACAACAGTTTCGAGAGAACGAGGGAGATAGAAAAATAAGTATCTACGTCGAAAAAAAAAAAATACTGCAGTCTATCTTTAGATCGCAATTACCGAGCACAGCGCACATGGACGGTAAAGAAGATAGTTGGTAGAAGAATGGAAGCAGATCGGTAAAGGATGCTACACCTGTTCGGCGGGGCAGCAAGAAGTAGTAGTAGTAGTAGTAGTATGAGCCGGCGGCAGTGGCGGCGGCGGCGGCGAGTTAACCCCAGCAGCATTAGTAGCAGCAGTTGGCGACGTCGACGCGTGTTGTTGGCGACTATTCTGATCGAGGAAGTCAGCAGCAGCAGCAGCGTTGCCGGCCGACCTTGACAGTCGCGCTAATCCCTCCAACACAGCCAAGTCGTGCGCGGACGGCGGTTGCGACTTGATCGTCTGCTCGTTATTATTGTCCAGTCGGTGCTCGTGGAATCGCGAGACAAGCTCCTCGAACTCCACGATTTGTCGCGACAACGCCGTCGTTGTGCCGCGATTCATCACTTTTATATTACGCGAAACATATCAACCAGCTCACACGACACGCACATCCACAACAGAAAGAGAAAGGGAGAGAAGAAAGATCGACGCCAGCAGCAGCAGCCGCTAAGCTACTGCAAAGCTCGCGAGCCGAGAGAACACGGAGGCGCCGCTTGCGAGCTTGCGAGGGAAAGAGAGGGCACTGCTACTTTTTGGCAACCAATCTACTCGACTATTAATGCCTATATACTTATGACGACTGACGAGGCGGCGACCTTTTTTGCTCTTACATACCGATCATTATTGCTCGACAGACGTTTCTTTTTTTCTTTTCCTTTCTCAACGAAGGATATTCGTCGATGATGTTTTTGCTGCTCTGCCAAAGAAACTCATCGACATTCGTGTGTATTGTTGTTCTTTTTTTTTTCAATTCGTCGAGTTTGCATTACATAATGGGGAAAAATATGTCTCTACGTGCTGTTAATTTTTCATACATCGCGCGAGGAACTATATACATCTACAACGCAAAAGTTGGCAAAAAGACGACGAAGGCAGGTGTACGTCGTGTGTGTATTCATCGTTTTAGAGGGTTAAGGTCGTACCAATTAACGGCAAGTTCACACGTACACGCACGCACGCAATATTCTCATCATCGCTCCCAAAAAGCTCTCGGCTAGAAATAAACTTGCTCCGTGTGGTCGAGAGAAGGAGAGAAGAGAGCTTTGCAGGCTAATGATATTTTTAGTCGACTGTTTATAATTTTCGAATCAATGGATTGCTATTTTCGCGTCCAGACGCAGCTCTGTGTATTATTAGACAAACGCGATTTGGATTCTTTTTTTTTTCTTGATTCGCTATTTTGGAAAAACGCGCGGCCTTGACCTCTAACCGAAAAAAAATATTAATTCCGTAGAGAACGCACGACGACGACGACAAGAGAGAGACTCGAAAGACCTTGACGATTTCTCTGTGGGGTCACGTGTTCGTGTGAAAGGATGATGGGGCTTTCCCAAGTGTTCACGCGAGCGCGGATTCTGCAAGTCAGACTTTCGGCTTCCATATGGCCTTCTTTCAAAATATACGATAAAGGCCAGACTAGACTGTGTTGAATAGTTTAATTTATTGAAATTTGTATATCTCGCTTGATATTTGTGTCGAATGCTTTGGCGATAAATGCGCTCGCCGTTTGATTGAGACACACATTCGAGCTCGATCAACGAAAACGATCTGACCTGAAAATTTAACCAATGAAAATACATTGTACACAGCGTGCACGAGGTACGGCTGATACGATTGTACATTTTTCCTTTTGTTGTTCGTGGGACACGATAAATAAATAAATAAACAATTGAACGTATGTACAATGCAATTGAATTAATCGCGGATAAAACGATATAATATTCGCCGTTGATGAATTTATGCATGAATTTACGAAAGAATTTTATTTTTTTTTTCACGAATAATTTCTACGACATCGCGCGAAACAACCTGGAAATTGCTTAATTATACAAAAGTATTTTTCGAAGACGAGGAAAAAAAAGAAGAAGAAAGAGACGAAGGTATTTTACACCTAATCTCGCGTAAGTGAATGTCTCAACACACGCACGCCGCACGCGAAGGCGAAAAAAATGAGAAGAAGAAAAGAAAAAGATTGTATAGAAAACTATGCGCGCGCGTGTGCTGAATTATAGTCTTACAAGCTAAAATTATCAAAGGCAAACCCACGAGAAACATACAAAAGGTGATTTTCACTTAATCGCGCTCTGTATGTGTGTGTATGTCTGCATTGCTCGCAAATTTATCAAATGAGCGAGTGTAAACAATGATAATTATACAACATTATCTGGTGCGCTCGCGTGATATTTGCGCGCATGTGTGTAAAATGTCGATTGCTCTCTTCGCGTAATAATGTATAGCAGAACAAAAGCCACATTTATATATATGTATGTGACGATGAGCCTCGTTTGTGCAATAATATATGCGATCGGAAAATTCAGATGTAAAATTAAAACGTCGACGCGGAGGGTTTTGGCTTCATTAATTCCCGCGTGAAATCCGTTGGCCCATGACAATACCGATAACATTGTCATTAGAGCTATAACAATGGCCTGTACTTTTTTATTCTTCGCTGCGGCTGCTGTTGCCTTCATTCAATTCGAGGACACAAAAGCCTGCGCCCGATGAAAAACTTATCGTGTACCAATTTTCCTTCTTCGTTCGTTCGTATTTTTTTTCTCTCTGTCGACTCTCGAAGGTAACCGGAAAATAAGAGTTTGTTGTTCCTCTTTTTTTGAAAAGTTATGTAGGTTTACGAAGAGAGGGATTTTTGTAATGTTTTTATGAGTTACGCTCGGAGAATGTGTTATCGGGATGTCTGTCTCTCGTTTGGTGGGAGAAAATGAAAGTATTTTGAGAGTGTGTTTCAGTGTACAGTTACTTCTCTTCAGTGCATAAGGTAAGTGTGCGATCGTTGCAGTTATTGCATTTATTCAAGAATACATACAAAGTTTCCAAATCTTATACACCTTCAATGCGATCCGTTTTCTTCACTTATTTTTTTCGACTGTATTTTAAGATAGAGCGACATTAAACGTGAAAGTATACCGACCAAATGACAAATAAAATATAAGGTGAAATTCAAATAAATAGCAATCCTTTCAATAATAGCTCATCATCGTAGTGAATGGAAGATTTCTAAACACACCACAGAGCACAGAGTGAAAGAGAGAGAGCCCCGGAATGTAATCATAAAATATCATCTCTAACACCGTAATAGCATGTGTCCCCCTTACATAGTGAGATAATGGCAGAGAGCAGCTTTCATACTACTATCAATCATGAAATATACACGCGCGTCAAAAGTAATGGAAAAAAAAATAAGTGAATTGATTTCGATTAATAATGATGTAATTGATGTTTTCGCACTTTAATAGACGGGGAAACACATTTGTTTTCGTTCGAACGAATCATAGTCATCTAAAAACGATATCAATACAAATTAGTCGTCGACGTCACTGCACAAAAAAAAAACAATTTCGTTTAAACCTGCTTGCAACTGCTCGAAAGAACGACGACAATTTCTCGATCCAGAGAAGAATATTTTTTTCCTTCGCTGCTGCTGCTGCCGCTGCCAAACGTTTACACGCTCAAACAAGCTGCTGTGCAAATACTCGCCGCGGCGCTCTAGAGCTTGCGCCAAAAAGCTCTGATTGCTCAAAAGGAAACTCTTATTCCTCCACTACGCGAATAAAAAAATCCAAAATTTTTTTTCTATTCTATCAAGGTCGTGTCTGGTAAAATTGAATTTTGCACACACGCAAAAAAAAAAATACCGAAGCATAATATATAGTTTGAACACGCGGCAAGCGTGCAGCACAGCCAGTAGAATTCCACGAGGGACATTCAATTGGCGCGTTCGCGACGCTCATTCAGTGCAATTTCTTTCTAGCAAATTTTCGGCTTCCTATGCCACGCGTGTATCCGTGTGTGTATGTACAACTGCAAGTGCACGTTATCATCATCGCCGATCTCCCTCTTCCTCCTGCTTCTCTTTACCTCCTATATACATGAATGGACACCACTATTATTCACTAAGTGGAAGCTTAGCCGACGAGACGACGAACTGGAGCGACAAAAGGATCGATTGTTGTGTGAATGTGTGTGCGTCTACATGGAAATGTCGCCTTGGCGCTCACTTGAGCCACCCGAGTAATTGGCTGTAATTGGCGATGCGTGATTTTCAGGAATTCGCTGGATCGTCACGCGCTTCTCGTTCGCGAAAAGAAATGATGGACGACAAACCAAAGAAAAAATATACATGAGCAGCTGTGATGCGCATAACTTTCATAAGATAGATACAGTGTGAGAAGGCCAGTATCGACGTCATACTCACATCTGGTCGACGAAAAAAAATGAGCCAAAAAAAAAAACTGCCGAGTGAGCTTACGCATCCCTTGTAGATCCGTGAAGTTTTGAAGAAGAGTAAGTATGTGCAACAGGTGTTGCGCATGCGCGTTAAAGCGAGTACAGTAGAGAGAGCGCGAGCGAGTGTTTGTAAAGATCGGTAGTTGGTAGGTACACTGCACACGAGCAGAGAGAGAGAGAGTGTATAAAAACATTATAGTATTGTACCTGGCGGTATCGGGCGCGCGACTCTTGAGCTCGTAATACATGAAGTCCTGAGAGGTGGGTAGCAACGAGAGAGCTTGCTCGAGCTCGCTGCTGTACTCAAGCTCGTCGCGAGTCAATGCTGCCAGATCGAAACCCATGTCTATCCCCGACTCGTCCATCGCTGCTTCTATGTTACTTATTTTCTTTGACCTAATTCAACCTTTTTTTTCGTACTCGATCGCACGTATATACGCACGGTAAAAGAGTGAGAGCTGCTGATCGCTCGTGACGTCACTCGCGAGAGAGAGAGCGCGCGCACAAATAAAACAAAAAATGTGTATAAGATGTATGAAAAAAAAAAAAATTTCACACACACAGCGCGGGGACCAGCAGTCAACGACGGCGGCGGCGACGCGATTTTACAGCGGCAACACGGACTGACTGACTGACTAACTGCCAGAAGCAGCAGCAGAACCCGCGCTCTCGAAGCAGCAGCAGCCGCAGCCACTAGCCAGTGCGCCTTGGCGAGCGCTCTCTCTTTTAGGCCATTGAACGCTGCTGCTGTCCGCCGCCACTGCCGTCGCTACCGGTGAGAGTATTATACGTTTCTCGTGTGTCTCCTCGCTCGATCTGCCTATACTAGCGACATCTCATGACGATCTATCGCGCGACTTGCGAACTCGCGCAGTAGATCACTTTTGCGGGACACACGAGGTGATGAATATTCTTGACGAAGATCAATGCTGATGATGAAGATGTCAGCATAATATGCAATAAACAGATGACTCATCGGGCCATTCGATATATTATGAACGGATGTGATAAAAATGCTGCACTACGCAGACGGCTTATTTCGAGGAGAGAGAGATAGATAAAAGCTCAAAGTCAATGTAACAGCGATCATTGCCGCTTTTGTGCGGAGGAGGATTTATATAGCTAAATTAATATGTCGTGGAAGGAAATGTTTTCGTCGATGTTTTTTTTTTATTTTTGCAAAATATCACCTCTCTCGCGTAATACAAACGAAACGCCTGGAATATTCAAAACTTTGTGTGACAATACGGACGTTTTTTTTTCAATAACAAAAGCGGCTCTTTGTTATTGTTTTTTTTCCTGTCTTTCCTGTCAATGAAATTTATGCGAAATCTTGAGAAACCGATAATTGCGCTGTTTGACAAACATATTTTAACAGCATTTGCATAACTATGTGTACGCGTGTGTACGAAGATATTGAACGCACTGTTTGAAAAATCGCGAGAGATTTTTGTGTTATTGCGAAATTCGTACGTAATTATTCTAAAAGCTAAGAAAATACAATAATACATCTTATTTCAGCTGTACAATAGCTAACGAACGTCAACAAAGATCGAAATATCTGACGTAATATGTTACACAATCGTCTTATCGAAAAGTAAAAAGAAAAAACATCCACAAACTCGCATCGCCGCAAGTCATAAAAACGAGAGAGGAGTTTTCCTCTGTACAGTATCTTAAATAATAAAAGGGCACATCCATTCCCTCGCTCGAGGGCTTTGCTGCCTCTATTGTACGCTCCCTTTACGAGGGATAGGCTGAGAGAGCTGTAAGTAGGCCATCCGTGCTGCTGCGACTCTTACTGCAAGTAGTTACAGAATTGATCCGGTCAGACGTGGATATGGATGTTTAATATTTTTGAATATTTCAAAAAAGCCTCGTCAGCGGAAAAACAACAGCAGCGTTTTGTAAATTTTCCTTTTGTGCAATCGTCGTCTGACGCGAGCGATGGATCCGACAAACTTGAATTCTCACGAGAGTATCGGGAGACGTTACACGCGACGATATGGAACTGCCGAATGTCCTGGGGCTAGTGCTCTTTTTTCTCGCAGTAGGCCACGTCAAGGTCGAGGGCGCCCTACCCGACGAAGTTTCCAGGAGGCTCGACGAGTACTGGTACATGTACAAGGTATTGTGAAAAAATAGCATTTTTTTTTGTTTGCCAGATTGTCCCGTTTGAAAATAACTGTTGAATAAGTAATATCAAGTGTAAAGCATGATGAGTAAAATCATGCAGGACATTGAGAAACGATCAGTGATGAGAGATACTTATACGAGAATTAGGTACAAACAGCATGTACAGACTAAGCCCCTTGGCCACGTGTGTATGTGTGTGTGCTTACTAGTTGTAGAACAGATCCCATTGTAAGGGGAGGGCATTGCATGGTCGTCTGTCGAAAATGATTGCAGGTACGCCACAACAAGACGTACACGGGCAGCGAGGAGTTGTCGCATCGGCAAGCCTGGGAGGACAACCTACTCAAGATTTACGAGCACAACATGATGGCCGCAGCGGGACATCATAACTACACTCTGCGTGACAACCACATTGCTGACCTTACTGCCAGCCAATACAAACGCGAAATGGTATTTATTGCTCCAAACATTATGCCTATCATTTTTATTTCACTATATTCCGAGTCGTCGTACACGCAGTGATTGAATCGCAAGCGCGCAAACTTTAATTAACGTGTGGCCAGCAAGAGGAAGAAAAAAAAACAGAGGAGGCGAAAAACGTGACGGAATCTTCATTGCGAAAGTTTTCAGCGGGATTTTCACGTGTATCGCAGGCCGACTTTTCGCTCTTCTCTGTGGGGTTTGTGATTGGAACGAGCGCCACACTATATATCCTTAATCCCTTGCGCGGGACGACGACGCCTCGGGCAAACCCCAAGCTTCCTTCTTTCTTTTCTTCGCGAGTTTGTCGAGTACTGCTTTCGACGTCTTCTTCTTCGCTTTTTTTCTTTCTCTCTTCTTCTTCTTCGCTTTTTTTCTTTCTCTCTTCTTCTTCTTCTTCTTCGTCTTACCCGCTGAACCTCGGCTTCCTGTTATTTCAATGGAATATTGAGATTTTTTTTCTCATTCGATACGGATACAACATCGAGGGGATATTGAATTGCATAATGAAAATCGAGGTTGTCGGTGGAAAAGTCAATTTTTAAAAATAATTGTAAGCTGCTATCGTTTTATCAGCGAGTATAGTTATTCGATATAATTTTTTCAAACAAGTTGGTAGAATTTAGTAAAGTTTAGTTTCTGTTGATATCGACTGAACTGCTGATTTTTTCGTGTTTCTAACTCGCGTCTCTAGATGGACACCAGCTGCCGACTGTCCACGGCAATATAATTTATTTTCGAATCATATTATGTTCTATCACTCTCATCAGAATACGGACACATTATGTACAAAATCAATGAACATTGTCCAGGTAAAACTAACGCCAAGCGCACGCCGACAAGTGAACAACGACGAGATGGTAGCAGCGGTGCTTACCGATCCACGCATGATACCCAAATCGTTGGATTGGCGAGCCCAAGGATTCGTCACAAAGCCAGAAAATCAACGCGATTGCGGTAGCTGCTACGCGTACAGCATCGCCGGCGTAATTTCTGGGCAAATCTTTAAGAAAACCGGACGAGTGGTGCCAGTTAGCGAACAGCAGCTCGTCGATTGCAGCACGCTAACTGGCAATTTGGGATGCTCTGGAGGCTCATTGAGAAATACGCTGAGATATCTCGAGCGCTCCAAAGGAATTATGACTGATGCTAACTATCCGTACACTGCTAACGTAAGTATGAGCTTTATGTTCGGTAAGCAGATTCGAATAGCTTAATGATACTTGTTTGGCGAAGTTCCCTACACGAGTTGAAAGTAATTTACGCTTTGAATATTCGCGAGTCAATAGTTTTACATGATAATTTGTAGCAAGATAAAAAATAATAGGGAAAAATACGGATTTAAATTGCAGTGACGTAAAAAGCGTGTAAGAGAATTAAAAAATCAACAGTGATTAAGTTGAAATTATACAGTGCTGGATTAAGATTAAACTGGGCTGAAATGTTCATAAAATTTTTAAGAAAAACATAAAATAATTCAGACTCTTTTAGCGCGTATTTGCCAAGAGATTATTTTTTTTATATTTTATACACACGATCAACGAATATATGCATCAAACAGTGAATTTCAAATAATTTTCATCGCGAGGAAGCAAAGAAAGAAGAGTAAAAAAAGACACCGACGTACATTTCCAGAGCATTACACACGCTGATAGTCTTAAAAATTAACGGCAGTATCTCATCGCGCAAGTGTTCAAATTGACAAACCGTCACAAATTCAATTATCACGCGTATCTTTTCCACGACGACGACGACGATGCTCGCGCTTTAACGTCTAATAATATTCACGCGAGCGAGGAATGTAGTCTAATGCCAAGAGGTAATCGATTATACGAGATGCGTAGAATTATTCACGCCCAACTGAACGCAGACGCGCGCACGCGAAGAAGCTTTGCGCCGAAATCCCCGCTTACGCAAAACAAGTTTCACGCTCAAGGTGATTTGCGAGACCCGTTCCTTCTTTCTTCGTTTTTTTTTTCCTCTCTTTCTTTCTTTCATCGTATGCAGATTGGTTATACGTAAATAGCGAATCGAGTTTCCTTTCCCGATTTACAGATACCGGATTGGATGTTGATTCGGTTTTATTGAAATTGAGTGTTGTCTGAGGGAATTTATTACAAACTCTCGATCAATTATGCTGTTTGAACTTATCATTTTCTATGCATTACATAATTTTAAAATTAAGAAAAAAATAAATGAAAAATTTTTTTTTGTATTTATTAGAAAGGTGTGTGTAAGTATCAGAAAAGATTGAGCGCGGTGAGTATCTCGTCATGGGCAATCCTACCGGCACGCGACGAGCGAGCCCTCGAAGCAGCAGTGGCAACGATTGGCCCAGTCGCCGCCTCGATCAATGCCAGTCCTCGAACTTTCCAGCTGTACAAGTAAGTGTACAATATACTATCGATATATATATATATATATTGTAATAATGCAAATGACCTTTATGTTCGATTTTGCACGACAGTTCAGGTATCTACGACGACTTGGCTTGCACATCGGACATGGTCAATCACGCGATGCTCATCGTTGGTTACACACCCGACTACTGGATTGTGAAGAATTGGTGGGGCGCCAGCTGGGGTGAGAATGGTTACATGAGAGTGAGGAAGGGCAAGAATCGCTGTGGTATCGCTAATTATGCTGCTTACGCGAAAATCGACTGATCGATCGTTATATCTTTCTTTTATTTTTGTAAATGAAAAAAAAAAATTTTTTTTTTTATCATTAAACCCAGTTGAGTGTCATTTATACCTCGTCGTGGAAACTCTCATTTCATCAGCGCTCCCGTGAGACTACGGCAACGACGGCGACGGCGACGTGCTGCGTCCGCTTTTCCCAGCTGCGACGACGACAATTCGCCGATGGCCTACGAGATTAATTGACTGTCACGCTGTATTGAATTGTTTTTCTCGGTCATTAATTAATTATACCGTTTTTATTTGGAATTACTTTTCGAAATCGCGCACTTCGTCGAAATGAACAAGCTCGTCGCGAAAGAGATATCCGACGTGGAACAATAACGGAAGCAGCTGGAACAATCGAGCCAATATCCGCTGATTAAAACGCCCCGACGACAGATAATCAGAGGGAGGCTGCGAGCAAATTGAGAGCGACGCGAATTCCCTCAGCAGGAACATACGCGTACCTACCTATAATCAGGTCGATTGTACCGACCGCCGGCGAATGTACGCCTCCTGTTGCACGCGACAAAAGGCTTATACGTGCGTCGAGAGGGTTCGATATGCATCTTTCGCAAACAGACAGCGATGATTCCTTTAATTAAAATTGGAGCTACGACGAAAGGCCAATATTGTGAAATCAAACATTGTTTTTATCTCGGTACGTTTATCTTTTCCGTGGTAAAATCTACCTACCGGAAGTTCATCAAGCGCAAATATTACGTCGCTGCGGGGCAAAATTTTATTTCCTCGTAGCGTTTAATTAGCAAGGAACGAAAAAAATCATCTCGCATCCGAAAAGAGAAGAAGACGGCGTAAAGAATCAGTCTGAAAAATATCGGAAAGTAATCGCGAGCGTCCATAAAGCACAAGTAGAAAATAATAAAAAAGCGAGGCACCTTAGAAACGATAAATTTACTAGCGGACCGATAAAACTCCGTGGCATCGCGCGCTGGGCAGTGAATAACCGTAGTTGCACGCAGAATAACCATCGTGTAGGGGCGAGAGCAATAGATCAGAGAGTGTGTGTGTGTGCTCTCGAGAAATAAGAAAAACAAAAAAAAAATACAGGCGCGCGAGATAAGCCAGAGCATGCGAGAGAGAGAGAGAGAAAAAAAGGGCAAATAAATAGCCATATATAGAAGCTAGGCGCGTCATATCCGTTCTCCTCGCGAGCGCCGGATCCCCAGCACGTACAACGTGGCGATGCGCGAAACAGGATTTCAGAACCGGGGCAACATCCCGCGGGGGACATACATATCCACGCTGTACGACGACGACGACGGTAGCACAACGATCCTCACGTAGCAACGCAGCCCTTTTCCATCTCCCCGCCACGTATATAACGAAATTAAAAGGAAGAGCGATGCGTATTGCGCTCCTTCTCTTTCTCTCTCTCTCGATTTTTAGCGCACGTGCCGCTGTTTATTAGACTTCCAGCTATATGGATTAACTGTGTACCTCTCGTGCCAGAATTTCCTTCTTTTTTTTTTCTTTTCGAAAATACTCCATGGAATTGAGTTTTTCGATTGGCAATGTCTATAGATTTTTTCTGTGAATTCGAATATCGCTCTCTATTGAATTTTTTTTTTTCAGCGTCGGAGAAGATTACATGTTACGGTTCAAAAATTTTGCGGCAAAAATATGACAGGAGTTACGAGTTATTTGTAGTATCGCGTGACTGCACTATTTTTCGTGTATACGTCAAGTCAAACGATGTACGATTGTTTTGTTAGGTCGTTAATTATGAACGTCCATAAACCTGGTTGTACTTCAACAATGAACGGCTGCGTCATTATTCATATACATTTTTTTTTTGATAAACGAAAAAAATTTCTTTATTTCTCCTCTAAAATTGCAAGATTTTTCGATCAATATAAAACAAACAAAAATTATTATTCGAAGGAAGATTCTCCAATCTGAATGTTGCTCGGAATTTGTCCCCACGATAGCAGCTTCCTCACAGAGACATAGTACTTTGATCGAATATAGAGGAACCCATGTTTGCTGATAAATATTTCGAAAGCAAGCACAATTATGGCCAGCATCATGCCTATTAACAAAAGAATGATGTGCGGTGCAAATTCGTAAATTGTGACACTTGTGGCGCTTAGAACTTCCTTCCGACACAATGGTTTTCTGTACTGCCACCTATGTATTTGCCGAATTCGAAGACCTGCCTCGGCAATCCTCATCAAACTGTAACGTCAACCAAAAAAAAAAACTATATTGGATGGTGCGCTTTTAACTTATGATACGAAATTATTGCATACCCGACTCTTCCAATATCAACGAACGTGCTGTTAAAATGAACACCGAATGCGGTGACAATCGGTCCTCCTAAATGAACTTCAACGATTTCGCAAATTTCTCGATGCTCGAAAAATCTGTCGATGTAGAGATAAGCTATTTCTACATGCGTATGATAAGCGACACCACCTTTCCGCACCAAACTCATCCCAACGGCCGGTTCGAGAAATTGCTTTGACTCCGGTATTTTTTTCCAATATTTTTCATAAAACGTCATTGTGTCCCAGTCTGGCTTCTACAAAAATTATATTATCCATTTAATAATCTTAGCAATCATGGTTACTCGTGAGAAATAATTACCTTCAAAAAATAGCCTAAATAGACCATGTCTTCAGTAGCCATTCTTAGGTTTAGCTTAGCAAGCTGCACCAGAGAATCGTTGATCCTAGTAGTAGAATCGTCCAATCTAGCTGATACGACGCTCGCCGAATAATAATTATACATCAAAAGGCTAAATATCATGACGGTGAAAAAAGCTATGCGAATTGAAGATCTTATCATTTTTGTATCGGAACCTGTAAACAAATAGTCAATCCATTCAAATACATTGTCTCCAAAAAAATTCAAGTTTCTCTCGACTTGTATCAAGTAAGGCTTACTTTGTTGACATAGTGCGCCAAAAATAATAAGGAACGAATTAGAAAACGTCGTGATACGAGATTCCGTACAGTCGTATCGCAGAGCCATCAGTACAACTACGACACTCACTGACATAGAAAAACTTATAAGGAACCAAACGTCGTTGGCGAGTGGACGGAAAATCTCTCCCACTTCAATGCTCGCTGATTCAGGATTTCGAAAGAAAAAGCAGCTCCTGCAGCCAATCAAATTTGATACTTCTGAAACTTGTTCTACGCCGCTGATTATGATCTTTGATTACCTGAAGGGCCAGTCTTGATGGACATACTTCATTACTTGTAGTCTTCGAGTTGTGAAGCTTACTGGAGTACCCGTAATATCAATTTCACGGTTTGCAAGAGCTCGTTCGATCGGACCGACAGCATCCCCTTTCTTCCACAGAGGAGATTCTCGGGAATGTAAACTGGACGCGTTCGTTGAAATAATCCAAATGAAAGAATCACAATGTTTATTTCACTCACGTGTGTCATATAATTACTAAACAAACCTAAAATTGTAAATGTCTGACAGGTGGCTCAAAACGTGATATGAAAATCTAGACTGACTGTCTCTTGTTGCGTACTCGTAATCGTCGTAATACTTTTCCAGTGGCATATCGGCAGCTTTGAATAGACTCTTTTGAACCAAAAAATAACTGTTAAAGAAATATTATTCCTACCCTACATTGTACATTTACCTTGTAAAACATTGCTTTTATAACCAAGCGATGAAGATTCGATCTCCTGCCAAATTTCGATTGCGTCAAACTGACATTCAATCCAAAACTGATCTGCCAATCTCCGTAATAAGTTACATTTAGAAAACTTCCGCGTTCCTTGAATATGTTGTACACGTCGTAGAATTTATAACTTTCCAAATCACTAGATATGGCAATTACAAAATCGGTCGATATTCCAAAAGCTTCGTCGTTGATAATGCTCAAAACTTTCGTCAAATTATCGCCCAGTATCAACCAAGATCGTAGTTCATCAAATATTCTGTATTCAGTGGCCTGTATTGTCGATTATATAATATTAAGCGTTAAGCATTTATTTCAAAATACAATATGTCCATTTAAATTATATACTTCTTTGAAAACCGACGAGATTTCAGCAATACTATTACACCGAGTGTCGACTAATATTCCGAGTCTCCAATAAGTCGCTTTTGCAAACAAGTGTACATGTGACTTGATATTAAGCTTGTAAGTGGTGGCAGCAATATTTATCTTGTTCATATTCTTTACCAATAAAACATCTTCTGTAAATTTTGAATAACATACAGATTATTAAAAAATTTCTAAAACATAAGCAAAAAAATATATTACCTGGAAGTTTATAACAAGTAAATCCAATCATACTTGTGACTTTCTTATGGAAAAAATAATCAATAACCACACTTTGCTCACATGTACCGTAGTGACATACCGAGGAAATAATTATTAGCATCGACATAGAATGCATTTTAAAGTAGAAAATATAACAGTCGGCGATGTGGTTTTTTGGAATATTTGGAAAACATTTTTACATGTATCTTGCTAAATATACTTGATTTTCTAACATAAAGAGACATTCTCTATGTCGTTCTACGATAGTGTCAGGAGTATCGCGTGACTTATGTTCTTATTTTATTATTCTATTTTACTATCCTAGCGTAAATATATACTGACATGCAGCAGTTTGAGTAAAGCCACCTATTATGACGCAAGCACGTATTTTTGATTAGTGTTGTAAAAAGATGATGAGGTATAATTCAATGGATATTTAACAATTACTATAATATATTAGAATAACGAGACTATAATTATTTTATTCAATAGAATAGTCGGAATACAATTTTTGATAATTTTTTATTATCAATTGTAGTATCAATTGGCCAAAACTTTTTTTTTTTTGAAGATAAATGCTAAATTTAGCTATTGTGTCTTTTACCCTCACTAGTAAGCCAATATTAATAAACTGGATATCACGAGGTTCTTCACGAGAAAACTTTCATACATCATATTTATGAAAAGAATCTGAAATCTCAGATTGTTTTGATGATATAAGATCTATAATAATACTAGCTTTCGATCGAAGAACAAGACTATAACGTTTGCAAACATAAATCTCAAAAGTAAATATAGCTACTGAAAAAACTGCGCCGATCGCTAAAAAAATGAGATGAGGTGCAAATTCGTAAATCGTAACACTCTCGACGCTGAGAATATCCTTACGACATGGGGACTTTCTATACTGCCATCTATGCACTTGCCGAATACGAAGTCCTGTCTCGGCAATTCTGATCATTCTAAGTACCGATTTTAAATATTAATTTATTTTTAAAATTTATATATAATTCACAAATCTATATTTACCCGACTCTTCCGATGTCAATAAACGTGCTGTTGAAATAAAAAGCGAATGAAGTATAATACGGTCCACCCAAATCCACTTCTCCCAAATCGCAAACTTCCCGATGGTCAAATAACTTTTCGATGAAAATATATGCTATTTCTGGATGTGTATGATAGGCAAAGCCACCTTTTTGCACTAATCGCATTCCGATTTCAGGCTCCATGTACCATTCATGATCTGACATTGTTGGTTTCCAATCATTCTCATAAAACATCGTTGTTTCCCAGTCAGGTTTCTACAAAACATTACAATTCCCATCACACAATGATACGATCACTTAAAATTGAAAAATAAAAATATGTTGTAGTTACTTTTAAAAAAAATTCGAAATAAACCATGTCCTCAGAAGCCATTTTCATTTTGAGTTTGCCAAACTGAATCAGAGAATTGTTAATTTTGTAAATAGGTTCATCTAACCTAGCAGATACAACGCTCGCAGAGTAATAATTGAACATCAAAAGACTGAATATCATGACGAAGAAAAAGGCTATTCGTGTGGAAAATTGCACTATTTTGAAGTCAGTGCCTACGAATATTATAAAAATAGCAATTAATAGTATGCCCATACATACTGCAAGTAATAATAACGAAAAAGTTTTACATTGTTGGCATAGTGAACCAAGGACTATGAGAAATGAATTGGAAATCATCGCTAGATCAGATTCAGCAAAATCGTGACGCAGGGCCATTGACAAAATCGTCACGCTTATAAACATAAATATGCCCATGGCGTACCAAACTTCATCCGCCAGAGGTCGCAAAATCTCTCCCACCTTGATATTGGTTGGTTGAGGATTCCGAAAAATGAAGCACGTTCTGCAATAAATCACATTTGAATCTGAAGTCGTCGTGTTAAAAAAGTTTCTACCTGAAAGGCCAGTCTTGATGAACGAATTTCATTATTTTCAGTCGCAGATCAGTTATACCAATCGGCGTACCCGTGATATCAACTGTTTGGTTGGCTAAAGCTCGCGTGATAGGACCCATTCTGTCTCCTTTTTCCCATATTGGAGATTCTCGAGAACTTAAACTATGCAATATTTGCTCAAATGAACTATTAAAGATTTAGCGATTCTTGTATGAATTCAATTGATATTATTAATCAAGTAACCTGAAGTTATAAATGTCTGATAGATGGCTCAGAATGTGAAATGAAAATTTAGATTGCCCATCTCTTGTCCTGTGCTCAAAATCCTCGTAGTACCCCTGTTAGAAATGATCACGAAATATTCGCGAATAATTAAGGAATTTTTCGGTTAACGTGAAAAATGAGCCTCATAATTCACGAATTATGGTGCGAAAATCATCACGTTATTA
>JAWWMK010011061.1:0-11266 GCA_035047105.1 Galeopsomyia nigrocyanea
TTTCATAGAAATTTATTAATAGAAATTTTATTGCCGGAATATAAGTAAATTTTATTTAAAAAAAAATTAATTAAGATGAAAACTTAATTAAAATCAACGAATATACAGAGGAAGCTAACTGCCAATGGATTGGCAGCGTTTTTAAGAATCGAATAACACGACCTTTCAGGCATTTTTTCAAGAAGTACAAAAGGTTGCTCATGACCAATCGCAGTTAAACGAAGTTAATGATTTGTCTGAGGAACAAATAAATACTCTGACTTTCTTAACAAAACAACAATTCGAAGTTTTTTTTACCTATTGCGACTCAGTTTAAAACGGAAACGTACAAAGACACATAAAAAGAAAAGATCTGTTAACGTTTTTATGCAAAATGCGGCAAAGAAGTTCAGATGAATTTCTATCAGTATTATTTAACTACAGTAGTCGACATGCTATAAGCATGGCTATTACGATAGTGAGGATATCGCTAATAATTCGGTTCGTTTCAGAAAATCTTAGTCTAAATGCCACAACCAGGATTCATTGATGATCATGTTACTCGGTTCGCAAATGCCTTATATAATTCTGCACCCAGAAGAAGGAAAGCTATTGTAGCTAGCAAAAAATCAAAGCTCTTTAAATAATCTTTAATAATAATCTTTATTTAAAGCTCTTTCTGTGCTTTTCAAAATGAACTGTTATACGATAAATTCAACCATCTCCAAGCAGAGCTATCGCATTTTTAAACCATCTTCTTTTTTGCATAAATTGAAAAAAAATTATTTATCAGCAAAAAATCCAATAACTTCCAGAAAAATCGATCAAAAAATTTCAAAATTGAATCAGTTTTAGTCTTTGGCAAGACGAATATACGACTTCGAAGTTTAGTAAGAGTATTTCGAACCGTTCGCTTTCAATTGACGTTCAACTGGAAGGAAAAAAATATCCGAAAGTGACCAAATACACACACACACACACACACACACACACACACACACACACACACACACACACACACACACACACACATACAATTAACAAAGATTATGTTGAATAAAAATTTGTAAAATTTTAATGTTGAATCTTAATTTGTAGAATTGGTATGTGTGCAACCCTCACCTTGGCGAACTGGATGATTTCCCTGCTTTGACAATGAATTTTTTGAAAAATTTCACATTTGGAATTTATCAAGTTGAATTAGCACCGTCGTACATTCAAGACACATTGCAAAGACTTGATAATGATGAATTAGACATCGAAATGTTAGCAGATCAAATCGATTACCAGAACCTGGATTTTTGCGTGCTAGGATTATTTCTCGGTTTCGTAACCAAACTAGATATCAATATATGGATACAATATGTAACAGAGTGTACCAGACGAAAGTGCTATAAGTACTGCCAAAGTATGTACAGGATATTCGGATATAGGAAACTGCTTCAATCTTGGTGTTTTGCGTAAGATCTAAGCTTCCTTCATATAGTCAATGAAAAATGTTTCTATATATTTTTCATCAGAAATCATGGGAATACGACAAACTTACATTTTTATGGTGTCGCTGTGGGGAATTGTGGGAAGGCATCTCTCGTGCATGCTCCGCGCACTCGTCCCAAGGTACTTGTGCCTTGTCACTGATGCACAGCAGTCCCCGCTATTGGCGGCTTCTCAGTCGAAAAAAGTTGAAAATATTGTTAGAAATAATCTCAGCTTTTCAATCTAAATATATCTCTCGCCATTCAAACATTTTTAAAAAAATTGGAAATAGGGCGGTACACCTTTCGAAAGGGTCTCAACAATGAATCATTTCTTTCCAATATCCATATTCAAAAGTAGTTTATTGATCTTACAGATCTATTTTTTTTACAGTTTTATTTTCAGTCCCATAAACTTAGTTTGATTCTAGAGGAGTTCACATTTACGTGTTATTTATTACGACGTACCCTCTTCTCTTTTTCAAGTGCATTACCCAATCCTGCAATACCCAACAGTTTCGAGTGGGATGATACGCAGTGATCGATGCCTTTGTGTGCGTGCGTGCACTTATAGTATATTAAGATACAAGTGCGAGACGGGCATCTCTTTCTTGAACGTGTATCGTACAATATTTATGATGTTTACGGTACGTATTACAGAAATCCCATTATCGTTTACTACACGAATGACAAAGACTGTTATTTATAATTGTTTTTATTTCGCGAGCATGAAAGTTTGCTGTGGCCGATAAGATTTCCAAGAGTTAGAATACGCGAGCGGAATTTATTGTGAACAATTACGCTCGCGGACGAGTAGCGGAGCCGCGTTCGCGGCGTTTCTTTTTTCGTTCTTATATCATCTTAACCACAAAATCAACTGAATTTTGTTTTCGCTCTCTTTTTCGTTCACGATTCTTTTTTTAGCATATTTTTCCTAAACGTCGAAGCGTCAATACGTATTGTAAAACTTTGAAGTCAAATTTGCATGAATAAGGTTGAAAGAAATATGAAAAACGGTGTCCTGTAATTCTTCACGCGTAGAGATTTATAAGAGAATCTGAAAACACCAATCGATTCTACGAAGAAATTTAAGACAAAAACCTATATAAAGTTTGTGACATTGACGTTTTGTAAAAGTGTCAGTGTAGAGTTCGGGAGGCACGACGTACTAGATTAATCCAACAAATTGGTTGAGTCTCGGAAGTATAGGAGAAGGAGACTCAAAACTCAAAGCACACATCGGGTTTCACTCACGAAAGAGATTCTTCGTCGATAGAACAGCATCTTACCGTTCTATCTTGGAGTCTTCTCAGTCGTGGATTAGTACTAGGAAAAGTGTTATTTGTTTAGTTAGATCCCCGTTCGTGATGCATGTAATAGACGGCACGTCGGGGGATACTGAACTATCTAGGGCTTCGTCGGCTGAGTAAGGGGAAGAGAGGGACAGTAACTAGACCAGTGGTCGCCGTCGCAGTTGGATGCTCGGACTTGCACTGAGAGGAGTTACTCCAGGGTGGGAGCCTCTGCCTAAGATGCCTTTATTTTCTTACTCTGCGTACTTAACTACTACCCGATACATTTCGTGTGCGGACGGTGCTCCGCCATCTATCGGTAATGCGGGAACTACTTTTATTACCTTAACTTGCTAAAATCATGATTGCGTGAAGGGATGACTGTTACACGTTTTTTTGTCAGACATTATTTTGTTAGTGTAAAATCGTTATAAATAATTTTAATTTTTAAAAAGTTTTATGATTTTGAAAAATTAATTGCAACATTCGATTCTATGGAAAAAATCATGAAGAAAATCTGTCTGTCTTTTTTTTTATCAGACACTATTTTGTTGGTGTAAAATTTTTCACTGCTCTGCAATAAAATTGCGCGAAATTTGAATTCGGTCTTTTTGTTATTTTCAACATTCAGACTATTTACTGAATAAATAGCTTAGTTCTTTTTGACTTATAAGTAAATTATACTTATTCATACACAATTCGAAATTTGATGAAAATATTTCATTCGTAAAATTCCAAATAAGAAAATTAATTAAGTCTAATTATACCACATATCACCATTTTTAAAATAGAAAAACCACACAAAAGTACAAGAAAAAACAGCAGTAATGAGTAGCCAAACCATAGGATTGCTAAATAAATATTTATATAATAAATAATAATAATTAAGACATGCTACATAGTGTAATTATAATACATATTTGCATTAAATAATGTTTAAAATTGAGGAACAAATTTTAGTTGTAAAAGATAACTACTGGATTATTCCAATCCCCATTCCTTTTCCGAAAAACCACTCAGAAAGACGAGCATGTTTAAATGCTTACCAGCGATTTGATTGCGTCTGGGAGTATTAATTATTCCAGCGCATGAAAATTGACGCTTGCTTGGTATTGTGGAAGCAATAACAGCTAACTCTTTGAACGCTATTTTACTTAGCGACGGCAATGTAGCTTGTTCGTTTTTCCAATATTGAAAAACATTTGTTTCCTTTGGTACAGGAAGGAGCTTTAAATATACCTCCAATTCTTTTTGCTTATCAAAAGCACCAACTTCGCCATTCAATCACCTTTCTTCTTGTACCAGAAGGTCGTGAGTGGTCCAAAGACTCGTAACGTTCGTTGTTGTTGTTGAGATTGAATCTTTGGAAGTGAAATTTGTTGGCTGCATTATCTTGATAATTTCATTTATATTTTTAACAGCGGGAAGCGCTGAGGCGATGATATCAACGACCATCAACGATATCAGCACGCTTGCTTTATATCTGTTCCTCTCAATTCCACATTTATCATACAAATAGCTGTTTCACTCTTGTGGAAATCGACAGTTTCGGCGATAATTATTATATATTTAAAAAAATCAAACTATCAGCATTGAAAATTCACCGTACGATGTATACGCAAAAGTTTGTTCATGTATTTAATTAAATAATAAATTCCTGTCACCTGCAACCTATCGAGCTATATTATTACTTGTTGAATATTGAATTCTTACTGTCGCCCAGGATGGCATTCGCACTCTGTGTGCCAAATGCTCCACGACATTCCATCACACTCTCTTCGTCTCCGACATCGAGGCACGGTGTTGCTCTAATATTTAATCTCGCAATTTAATCTCTCAAAATTCATTTGAGGCATTGAAATGAATTTCGGTATTACATAAATTATTTTTTGAATCAATTATATGTTAGATAAGTAAAAATTGCATGAAAAAATGTAATTCAAATGCCTTGTGGATAAGGTCATGCGAATAGAGGCGGAACCGCACGAGGAGAATGCATACATGCCGATAAGATGATCATCCTACTTAAATACAACTGCAAGTAGGCTGAGTGGAACATCGAGAAGAAATTTGAAACCCGCAGAAACGTAATTATATTTCATCAATTATTTTCGAAATACTTAATGAAAAAATGTTCGTGAAATTGTATTTGGAAAATATGACAATAAATGAAGAAAATTGTATGATTAAGCTCAATGGAATTTTATTTATGTAACATTCATGTTGCATCTTTTAAAATAAGTCGGTAGTTAAAAGACTAGATATAGAATAATACTTCTCATATTCTTACACTCCAAGCTAAGTATCTATATCCATCATACCGTTGCGCGACAGGCAAATATTTGAATAGACGAGCACGTAAGAAAAGCATGCTAAAAAACGAGATAATACTTTATAAAGGCCGCTTCATAACCACAGGCTTTTCTTTATTTTTTATCCTAAATCAAATATAGTTCATACTACATAATCACGATACAATCCTTGTTCTTATGATAGCGCCGTTTGAAATAATACATCCAAGATATCATTTCAACGATATCATTCGTAAGATTTTATACAAATTAAATACAATGTGTGTAAAATAAATTTTTTGAAGAATGAAAGAACAAAATAAAACAGACTTACCAAGTAAAGTTCGAAATTAAAAACTACATTTTAAGGCTAGTAGAGTGTATATTGAGAAAAGTTTCATCGTAGATGCAACCTTCTCTTACAGAGTCAGCATTTCGACTAAATCTTAAAACCCGCGCGAGTGTCGCGAGACTGAGGGAGTGGATTTAACGACTGGCTACAGAGAATGTCTCACAATCAGTCACACTCACAGTATAGAGTTTTGACCGCTAGTGAGCGGTTCAACGAATATTATTCCGTAGATGTCTACATATATGACTAAGATTTTCGGTATCTTTTCGTTCGTTCAAAGTTATTTCATCGTCGACAGAAATAATATGTAGCATTTCCGAAACTCTACGTTACTTGATAAGTCTGTTTTATTTTGTTCTTTCATTATCACAAAAAATTTATTTTACACGCATTGTATTTAACTTGTATAAAATCTTACAGTTTATAATAAAAAGCCTGATAAGGTTAGTGAAACTACTGACGGAACGTCGCAATATTAAGCATTTGTGTTTTCATTTTCGATATCATTTCAACTAGAAGTTATTGATTGTTGGATATGAAAATACGTCACAGCCCTCAGCGGATTGCTTAAATGTTACTTAACATTTAATCCTACAACTTAATCCAATAAGCTTTGTAATGAGCACAACGGTTTTATGGTGCGACTTGATATTTCTATTGGCTCTCATATTATTAAATAAGAAGCATTCGTCAACAAATTGTTTGATTGAATAAAAAAATTTTTTTATCGGAATTATTGCAAAAAGTTTCCTTCAAAATCATAATTACGTTCATTTAATAAACTGTTCCGTTAAAATTACTTGTAAAAAATGAAGAACTGTCGTTATACTAATCAGCCCATGAAAGAATGTCAAAAGGGCCCAATGCTGGCGCAGTATTGTTAGCCGTGGCTGCCAATAAAGGCAGCCAGTAATGTGCCAATATCGTCCGAGTATCGAAATGATTAGAATGGGCCGAAGTTATATTTCCAGTATCGAGCCATTACTGAAATTTTAACTATGGCTCAGTACTCGTAAAGCAAATTTTCTATATAATTGCCAAATAAGTATATTTATCAAACTATCATGTTAATAACAAAAATTATTTCTTTTTATTTTCAATATTGCTTCATACACAATAAGCTTATAAGACGATCTACGATCGTACTCGTTAGGGCTTACAGCAATAATGTAATGTTCAACAGATTATAACGCTATTGTACAAAAGTTGATAACATATTCAAGATGGTCAACTTAATCAATGATTTATTCAAAATATTGCACTCTTGGCACAATGAAAGCGATTTTCGAATTTGAAAAGAATATTTTATAAATAAAAATAAGAATCGGCAATACATCAAATCTTTCTTATCACATGTGAGATATATATCCCGTGTGGCTCGAAAAGCAAACGATGCAAAATGTCGTCGGAGGAAGCGCAAGAAACGCTCATCATTGATGAAACAAACGCACAGCTCGAGGAAGAGCTTGCAAGCCTGATGATTACGTGGAAATGGATATACATTGCGAGTAGAGCTTGCAAGCTTGACCACGTGGAAAATCCGATTCACTTTTCGCCGCCTTCTCCTCTGCTATCGTCTCCGACATCGTTCCTACATTGTCTTCGTCTGCCTCCACCGCGATCACCAGATCCCAACAGCCATCGCGATAGGTAGCTGAGAAGTACATTCGTATTTTCTTCACACGTCTGTTTCAAGATATCTGAAATATTATTATTTGTAATTTTATATAGCTTTAATTTAATTCAATAGTATTAGATTGGCGAGCATACAATACTCAAGCAAAAATTTTACCTTCCATGAAAGTGAATGTTTCAGTAAGACTAAAATTTTCTTTGAGAGGCGCCCCCGCTGTTATGGATCGGCCGCAAGCCGTGTATTCTTTCTGCACTGGAACGCTTATTAAAGCAGTCATTAATTTAATGATTGCTAATTATTTGTAGTTTGGTATTCCAAGTATTAAGCGGTTGATCCAGTCAGTCTGAAATTGTAAATAATTGTTCTACATTCTTATAAGCATGAAGATAAAACTAATTCTAGATATTAATTTACCATAATTCGGCGTTTTCCTGGTTACTTTTGAGCATAGAATCAAATTCCTTGAATGCTTCTAAGTTTTCGAAAGGAAAAGTGACACCTAATTCATCACTGCGCACAGTAATTCCAAGTATAGCTGATGCCAAGGCTTTGTTCATCAGCCGTTGTTCAAACTGACGAATGTCGTACTGAATGCTGCATCTTAACGAGTGCGTCATCTTCTTTACGTTCTGCTCTAATTTCAGTAAGTCTTCTTTTGTAGCATAATTGGAGTTCGTCTCTGGCGGCACCGAGTTCACTATATAAAAATTTAATTATTATACAAATTTATGAGGTCATTTTTTTTACTGGGTATTAAAATAAAAATCTATTTATAAAATTACTCTAAACAATGTTGCCTTCCTCACTTTGTCGGACTTCATCAAGGGTGAGCGCTTTCCTTTTCCTTGATCGCTTCTGTTCTTTCTTGGCATCGCTTGAGTTTAGATCTAACGAAAAAATATTATTAAAATCAATATGTTAAGGCCCCCCGGACATGTATATAGATATACAAACACGTGTGAAAACAGGCGACCCTTTGGCCCCAGGCCCAGCAAGTATATAATAAAGAGATACAAGTGTTACGTTAATAGCAAGCATATGGTAAAACTTTTGGTAATAAAAAAAGTGTTTAACTTCTTATTAGGATAGAATAAAATAAACAGATTAAATATCTCTTGTTTGCATCACGAGCCAGCATGTATTTGTTGCCAATTTTTCTTACAGATTTGCTATCTCCCTTATTTTTTGATTCAACATGATACGTCATGCAACGTTGTAATACCAGAATTTAATTGGAAAAAAGCATATACGAGTACTTGCCAGCATTTTATAGATTTCATTCCTTTTCTAACTTTTATTTCGTAGTAATAATGACAATTATTAATATAAAACAAACTAAAATTCGATCGTTCAAATAATTATAATCATAGATGCCGCTTAATTTTTGATTTCACTCCTTATCTAACTTTCATTTCATTATAAAAGTGACTTGAATGTTATTAAATTGATCATATTCAATCATCGTTTCAAATATGAATAGATAAATTATTCAATTTAAGGTAAGTAAGCATAAAAGCCGTTAACTGATTTTACTTCTTTCCCTAACTTTCATTTGATTATAAGCGTACGATTTGTTTCGGTGTCTGACATTTAAGAATCAGTTTTAAGGATTTATTTATAGAGTTTATTTAAAGGAAACAATTTTACCGGTAATAAAGGTATTCTACAGAAAATTCAGTTTGAGATTAAAATTAATTTTTAAAAAGTTGTACAAAGTAATAAGGCATACATGCCATTTTAAACCTGGTAAGATAGTTTTATGGAGATTTCACTACTTTTTCGCAGCACTTGAATTTCCATTGTTATTGTTATATGAAGTTTGATTTTGAAAAATTTTGCGATAATAATAAAGTACATAATATACGTAATTTGAAATTTAAAAATTGTATGTATCGTCACAAATTATTTTGTTTTTTAGTGCATTTGATTTCCATCGATAGACGTTGTAACGTAGATTACGACTAATCAATTTGGGAGCGGTCTACAGAAAAAATTGTAAAAATAAGCATTTTTTCTGCTGTCATTTTTGTTTACGTGAGATCAAATTGATTGATATAACAGGGGTCTTTGCTCCAAGGTTTAGCCTCGGTAACAATCATATTACCGAATATATCATATAAATTGGTAGATTAGTGGGTACGGGGACAGTTTTCCCAAAACAGATTTCCCAACGCCGTTTTTCCCAAATAACCTTCTGTCCCAAGACCGTTTTTCCCACAAATGTATTTGTAGAATTTTATTATGAATTCTAGAACACTAGCAAATGTACATGATTGTTTTTTTCTGTAACCACAGTCACTCGTGTGACGTGCCAGTCAAAGTTGGTTATACGCGATCTGCCTTGTTTATTTTCAAATTCCAAAGTTATAAAAATTTTGATTTTCACAATGCAAAAAGTTGAGTTAGATCAATCAAGAAAAGGCCATTTCCTACGTATAAATGGCTTTTTATACTACAAACATTCATCTCCGAAAACCGGCGTTTATTGGATCTGCGAATCAATTTCGGCTCATTTGGTACGAAAGTTTCTTTAAAAGGAGTTTTTGAAAATGTATTTTCAAAGGTATCATAAAACTTTTATTTTTCCATTGTTTAGCCTTATTAACTTTGAGGTTTTGTTAACGTTTATAAATTAATTTTCAAGAATTTAGTTTTTTTTATTTATTATTATAAAATACATGCATAATACAATTCAAATAATATAGGTGTACTTCAATTAGGATTATTACATGTTACATGAACAATTACATTTAAGGGGCCGCTATACATACAAAATTAGAATTGTTATTTTTTATCAATAATTTAGGCAAAACATTGAAGGGCATTATTAAGAATCACAATTATAAAATTCAATTATTTTCTTCATCTTGCAGCAGTGGTACGTTTTCATCACCAGCCTTGGAAGCTGGGAGCTGATGTTGGTCTAATTGTTAGCTCGTTCACAAGTTTGAACTCAAAAACGCTCCGACTGCCAGGCTGGGCGGTATTCAAAAGGACAGTTGGTACAAAGATTTGTATTTATGGTGCCGCTATACATTTACCTTTTTTACTTTTCAAATAATTATATAGCAGATACAATAATTTTTGTAATATACTTCCTATAAATTTCGAGTTTTCCACGCGATTGGCATATCAGTCATTGTAGAAAATATCATAAAGATTCGAACAAATAGATTACTACTTTCGTTTGATGTTCGCGTTTGATGTATACTTCTCCTTTACGATTAAGCTATCGAGCTCAATAATATCTCTTGTTAGAAACTGGCAGTAGATTTCATAAAAATTCTATCCGACAATCTCTCAGGAAAATAATACTTTTGTAACTCCCGTGTAATTTTCACGATTTTGCGTCAGTAAATCGGGCTTGCACTGTCGTGTGCACTATCAACAGATCATTTTTCATTTTTGTGCTTGTAGTTCTTCGATTCGTGTTAAATCGACTGTACTCGTATTATTACCGCACACTCATTCACTTTACACACTTGGCATATAATGTATTGCTCTATACGAATGGTTTAATAAATATAATATTGCTACAAATACGTTTAGAAATTAAGACGTTGTGCTTGATGATGACATGTGCTTATTTTCAAAGTGGAAATGCAAATGCCATTCCAATAATAACCAAAGACATTAAATTTTGTTCTTTTGAAATATGTAACTTTCTAACCGTACCGGAAAAAATAAATAATGTCTATTTTAAGATAACTTGTTTCAATATATATAATCCCCAAAAAGATTCAGCTGATAAGTTCATATTTATTAATTGAATCATTCTGAATTTTCAAGAAAGTATTCAATGACGTTCGCGAATACAGAATGAGGCATTGTTTAATCAACAAATACTTTTCTATCTATAGCTAAATTTCTTAAAGCTCAATTGCGTCTTCCGTCTTTGATTAGTCGAATATTTCTCTTAATCCTACATGGGTTTATGGTTTATAATACTACGTTGTCGTACATACGCTTAAACGTAGTATATGTTTCAAGTCCGAATCTGGTTAAAATTCTTTTAAAATGGGTACAATGCACTTTGAGCGTGCAAATTTTTTTTAGCAAAATAGCTGCAAAAACTTGAGTAGCAAAAATGACGACTTTACTTGATGTAGATGTGTAACTCAAAATAAACCTCTTTTCCAATTTCATAATTATTCAATTAATATTCGCCCTTCACTATAGTTTTCGACCGTTTACTTGATTTTTAGGGGGCGGGGGGGGGGGGGGGGGGGGGGGGGGGGGGG
>JAWWMK010011061.1:11276-24295 GCA_035047105.1 Galeopsomyia nigrocyanea
CCGTTTTTTTTTTTTTTAACCCCCCCCCCCCCCCCCCCCCCACCAATATCCATAGCATACCTAAAGCGGAGAAAATTTCGCAGCTTCCTTCCATTGGTTTGTATAAACGAAAGATCTCTGGGACTTAAGAAAAATACCATGGATAAATGTTGGTGTCTAGATTACGACTAATCACTTTCGGAGCGGTTTATGCAGTCGTTTCTTCGGAGTAAAATTAAAAACATTTTTTTCAGCTGTCACCATAACCACTAAAACAAAAATAACAGCTGTAAAAGATACTTACTTTTAAACTTTTTTTCTCTAGAAACTGCGACATAAACCGCTCTGAAAGTGAGTGGTCGTAATCTAGGCACCAAAATTTATCGATGGTATTTTTTTCGAGTACCAAATATATTTCGTTTGAACAAACCATCGGAGGGAAGCCGGGACAAATTTTTTCCGTTTTGGTGTCCTTATAGATATTGGTGGAGGGGACTTAAGTCATAAATATGCCTTATCTATTGTTTTACGTACGTGTGTTGTGTTTGGAAAAATAGTTGAAAAATGTAACGTACTATGGGCAACTAGTTGTTGAATTTTCGAATAGCCATCGACCATCAATCTGGGGTATTATATAAAGAAAATCTAAAAGTTACCGAATTCAAAGGAAAATACATTTTTTAACGCTTTATTAGGAGTATTAGGACGTAAACGGAATGATAATATTGTAAGTGATTCATTAATTAAACATTCTTATTATTAAATGGTAAAAATCTTACTTACTAATTTCGACGTTATAATTCAGAAACTCGGCAACATCGGTAGTGAAACGAATGTTTGGAATTTTAAAATCGATTGAATTTTCCAGAAGAAGGTTTCCAATTGTATGTAGTTCGAAAATTATTTTCTTTTGTTACAACCTTGAAAAAAATCTCACAAAAAATTCAGGAATGATTCAAGAAACACAGTGGAATTAAAAGGATTGTGCGCAAGCTCTTAGCAAGCTTTCCACCCGGGTGGAAATAGTTTGCGGCTGCCGCAGGGGTCCGATTGATTGCATGGTTCCTGTCTGCGCAGTAGCAACTGCACATTGCGTAGTTGCAGCATAGAGCCTCTGCGCAATCGGATCCACTGGCCGGATCCATGCAATCAATCGGACTCCAGTGGCGCATACGGGCCTTTTTCGGTTGCCGCAAGAGGGCCAAACGCGAAATGTAATGGGGCGTGCGGTTGGGAGAAATGGGGCCCTCATTCGGCTCGTACGGTGTGGTCGAGTATTCTCAACGATCTATGCCTTGTATTCTGCCAATTTACGACTTTATTGACCGAAGGTAGTTTTGCGAAATCAATAGGCATTCCTCGCGTTCACCTCTCTCGTATAAAAATAATTCTTGCTTGGTTGACATACAGATTTAACATTTATTTTTTCACAATCACGTCGAAAATATGACATGTATTTTTGTCAACTTCAGAAGAATAATTAAATGCTTAAAATTTTCGAAACGCATAACTTCCGTTGAAAAAGTCACTTACCAATTTTTATAAGCCCTTAATTATTTAATGCTTTATTAATTTCAATTATTATCATATAAACAATATACGTGTATATCGATTTTAAGAGGAGAATTTAGTGAAGCGGCGTCGCGTGTTCAGATCTGCTCAGCAAAATTTTTGTTAGTAATAATTTTTCTAAAACAATCGATAACCTATTCTTTTTGAGGGGATGCCATACCTCTATTTTTCCGACTTTTTCGTTGGGGCATATTTTCTCCGCAAATACGCAACGGAGGACGTTCATACTTTGGCCATCCGTTGATTATCTAAAAATAAAGCGAAGTACGGTCGACTCGTTAATGAAATCGACAAACATTATATTTCTAAAAGAAATTCGGATCAATAATTTTGTCCGAAAGAAATAAACAGTCGCCATGCAGCGTTGCTATAGAAATAGACAAATTTGATGAACACGTCGATGGCAAATAATGCGTATATGTGACAATTGGCTGATTGGCCGGTGTTTATCCTGTATGTACGTAATGAATCGGGCATGTACACGCTTGATTTCCAGCAATGCAAATACCGCCCAATTACCTACGAAAATATAAGACTTCAATCATTGAGAAATTAAGCTTGAATTAAGAAAATATAAACTAGATGATATTAAGCTTATTAAGAAACAATGATGCTGGCGAAATTAAATTGAATGATTTTTATATTTAACAAAAAATTCATCGCTTATTGAAATACGAAAAATACTCTTATCTCCAAGGAAGTATTCCGCCAGAGCAGCTGTCAGCGTTTTTTCTACTAAGTTAATAAAAGGTGATTGCCAAGTGTAATATCTTTTAAAATTAAATAACAAATATTTATTATATATTTTGACGATTTTATAGATCCATCGTCAGAACTTCTACCGCCACAAATGACACGCATGCGCCAGGCAGATTAGTTTCAACTTCGACCGCCAGGGGGACAATTACTAGACAAAAGCCGACGCACAAGAGAAGTAGTCGAGTATAGGATATATACTAGTGCACAACCGACCAACGAATCGAGTTCGCTTCCTAGCAGCTGCTGGTTGTAACAGACTAACCAGTGCTCATTTTTGGCTGGCCACCTTAGGCTCTAACTACAACGAGGCTTAAGGGGAGAGACCCTAGGGATGTGTAATACGCTCAAAAAGAATCGAAAAGAATCCATTTAGGAATCGAAAATTTTTAAATAGTTCAATTTTTTTTAATCAGCTTTAATTACAAACAATTATAAAAGTTACAAACAAATTTTCATTTATACGAAGAAATAAATGAAAACAATACATAAATTCATTCACTTTTTTTTAATTGTAATTAAAAATTACATTTTCACTCTCCAAATTATATTTTCAATCCCCCAACTGGAGTATAGTCTACATCATCTATTGATCGGACAAACGATTCTAAAATTTCTCCACGTGCAAGAAGATGTTCTCTACAATAATCCACAGTATGAGCATCGTTGTTTTTGAGAAGCAGGTACTGTCGTAAAGAAATATTCGATACCCTGTATGTGACACTCATGTTTATCGTAAAATAAATTGAAAAACGGCGTGGGTCTTGGGGCACTACAAAGAAAAAATTAAATTTTACAATAAGATAGCTTTGCGCGAAATGGATTTAGAAATAACTAGCTTTCGAAATATTACGACAAATTTGGTTGAACAAATTACGGACAGCTATTGCTTATAAAAAAAATTACAATAAACATTTTCTAAATTTTTTGACTACAAGAAAGTTTTTTTATTTTCTAATTAAACTATTACAATAAACATTTTCTATTAAACTATTATGCAAATTAAAAATAATTTTCTATTCGTTTTAATAAATTGACAATGTTCAACTTCTTAAAGCAAATAATTAAAATTTAGTTACTTTTAATGCAAATCGCCGAAATACGAGATTCATGACAATTTGATATATATTGTTACATCTTTTTTGGAAGAATTTTATCACATTAATTTTCAATACGCAAAAAATGCAATTCAAAGTAATTGGTTGTTGAAGAACAATGTTTAAAACAAAAAAAAGAAAAGAAATATCTTAAAAGTAAATCTCGTAAGTGATCTATAATTAAGACAAACAAAAGCAAATGTTATCATGCTTCAAGTATACAAAGAAGAGAACGCCTCTGACACCCAAGTAGAACGCATAAGTATAAATATTTTTAACTTTGCATATTGGATGATTTTTTAATTAAATTTACGCCGCAAAATTAGTGTTGATGATATGTTGTCTCTCAAACAAGTCTAAAGGATATTCTTCTTGGATCTCCATGTGCCAGTGAATAGGCAGACTTCTCAGATCTACACCATCCTCAGGTTCGGGTATGGGTATGCTAAAATTAAAAAAATTAAATGACATTGCGATTATGGAACTAAAAGGATAAAACTGCAACCCGTACCCATGATGGCGTAAGAAATTGTAAAGTACTGCGGATGCAGTGACGATAATGACGGGAGTCAATAATACAGTTGATGGTGTATACCCATTATCAGCTAAAAAATTCAAATAATATACTACAATAACAGATGAAATTCATTACATTGCATCAATTAAAAAAGTCATATGAATTTACCTATGAGTTAATAGCGTCCTTCTGTCTCTATTATCTCTGGATCATCTCTTAGTCGGTACATCTCCTGACGAATTCCACTGTGTCGCCATATGAATCGATCATTGGTGGAACCAATGCATACCCTCAAATTCAAAATGTTGTAATCAACATCGGAGACCTGAATAAGAAAATATATTTTAATTAGGTAGCAAAACTTTATAATAAAAGTACATAATAAGTTTCTTAAAAACTTTGAAAATCAGACTGTAATATAAGTTTCATTTTCTCACTTATAATTTGAACATTGAGAGAATGGTTGTGGTGACGATTGACATATGATTCCTCATAGTCCGCTGGAGTACTGATTTTAGGCAAAGTTCCATCGACAAGCCCAAGAACTCCAGGGAAACGTAGTCTTTCTTCAAACCTGTAAAAAGTAAATCATTTCTTACAAATGTGTAAAACAATATCATAATTAAATGATATATACAAATATGTACACATACCTTTGTGACATGACCAACCGTTGTTCTCTAGTTTTTGGAAAACTGACATAATCCAGCGAGTGACTGTTGACAACAGGTACAACAATGTGCAAATACTTAGAGAATGTAGTCTGGCTGATCAGGTGACACAAATCATTGGCTACCCTCTTTTGATAAGATCCTTCTGCAAGGAACCTCACAATACATAGCCAATACTTGGAGATGCGGTGGAACTCCATTCTCATCGTCACTTAATTGAGGCCTTAAAAGCTCTATAAGTTCTATAGCAACGTATGTGTACATGCGATAAAATTCAGATTTACTCGGACATTACTGTATAGAGGGTCGGATGCTAACGAAGCTTCGTGCCTAGATTAAGGAGAGAAAATCACGTCGGTCGTTTTGTGAATCACGGTGTTAACATTTCGATCGGCTTTGCACGCGCGCGTGAAAATACGAAGTCGATCGTTTTTGTGAATCACGGTGCTAACATTTTTCGCTCAGACGCAATTGTTCAGCGGCAAAAGTGAATTCTCCAATTACGGCTGTCTGTTTTTTGAGTTGGCAAACTTGTTACCTCATCATAAACACAATGCTCAATAACTTTCAAAAGTTTTTAATTATCCGTGGAGAAAGACTTGGAGTGATCTGGCAACTGAACCATCCAGATCGGCTGATACCGCAAGTAAAGCAGGCCGCATTTGCTGAATTAGCCAATGACAACCTCAATGCCGGTTATCCAGAAGGTGCCGATGGTGAGTTTTTTTACTATTTCAAACATGTTTTTTGGAACGAAATTCCTTATTTTATCTCCGTCATCTCCGTGATCGTCATTATCGTTTTCTTTCTTTCAAACGCGTTCTCTCTCTCTCTCTCTCTCTCTCTCTCTCTCTCTCTCTCTCTCTCTCTCTCTCTCTCTCTCTCTCTCTCTCTCTCTGATTTTTTAAACGCGAGCGCGTTCATTTTTATTTTTATTTTTCAACTTTTTTTCAGTTGCCTTGGTGGAGATTTTCAATAACATGAAAGAAAAATACAGGAGGCAACAACTCCAATTAATTTTCCGCAAATTCATCGACAATATGGATGACGAAAGTTTGGAAATCCTCATTATGCTCTCATACTTGCAAGACCATACCCAGCATAGACATGGTCGAAACCAGCACAATGTTCCCACAGCTTTGGACCTGTTGATGTTTCGGAGGCCAGGTTGGCAAAGAGAGCCAGCCCCAAGACTTCCAAGGCCACTGCCCCCACCCATAGCTCCGGCAGACATTCCACTCATAGCAGACATTGCGCCACGGCCACCAGTGCCTTTAATTGACTTAGCAGACGATAGCGATGATGACGTTCAAATCGTTGATGAGCTTCCTCCTGCTAATCGTGGTTTCGTCAGACGTCAGAGAGTTGATCACGTCATTCACAGATCATCACAGTTCTTGAAGGATGTCTGCTGCAGTTCGTAAATATTTAGACGAAGGTTTTGATTTTGACTAACCTCCAAATTCAAAATATAACCTCTATTCCATTCCTTAAAATTAACCAGTCACACTCACATCCTAAATTGTATAATTTCCATCATCAATAAACTTCCTCTAAAATATTATCCTACCTTATCATTTAATTTACCTTATTTCCAACAAAATAATAATTCATGCACATACTTAATAATAACGCATTGCATCAATTCTTTATTTGAATATCACTCTACATCAACAGTAGTATATTTAAAAGAATTGATAAGGTTGTATGCTGTTAATTAAACAGAATTTTCAATAATTAAGGCTTCCTCCACCATTATCAATCAGTTTGTTTATTCTGGTAGGCATTGATTCAGCCAGTGTTTGAAAATACTGTTCTCTGAGTTGAAGATCTTGCCAGCGTTGCACAACTTTCTGCTTTAGTTGTTGCTGGTTGATTTGGACAGGACGCCAACCTCGCACAATTTCAGTCCAGCAGTTTTCAATTGGGTTCAGGTCTGGTGAACGAGCTGGCCAGTCCAACCGTTGCAATCTGGGGTAACCTTTACCAAACAGCTTTCTGGGCGTTCCTATCAAAATAGTGTCTATTTTCAACGCTAGGTGGCTTTTTTTCTTGCGTTTGCGTTACCATCTAGTAAGCTTATTATTCACGTAGCATAAGAGACTGATTGATTTGTCGTGCTTCTTACGCTTTGATTTTGTGTAATTATTTTCACAACATAGAAATGTTGGTAAGACTTCGAAGAAAATTGAAAATATTGTTCGTCGCATTCTCATCTAATTTAAGAAATGAGGTTTTAAAATGCAGTTAAAATCTTAATTTATTGTTGAAATTTATTATTTTTGCTGGAAAATCTTTTACTGTATAAGTAAACTAGTTTTACTTGCTTTCATGTGTTTTAGGTTTTTTCATTAAAACGCGAAAGCTTTATTCTCGAGTAGATTTTTCCGGGAAATCATAAAATTCAGCATAAGTCCTGGAATTAAAAATTAATTACTATAAATGAAAGTAAAGAACTCCGTATTTTGGCATTCAGTAAAATATCTTGAAACTTTTTTATATGATAAATTCTGATATCTTGAAATTTTTCAAATTATTTTGTCAGGGGTAATGGTTAACAAGAAAAAAGAATTTTTTGTATTCTCACTCTGAAAACATTATTGTTCTCATAAATAGTGTTTTATTCTACTATTATTTGATGTGAAGAATAAAAGAAAATTTTTTTCTTCTAGTCTTGATGGGTTGATTTGAGGAAAATAGAATATTATCAGCCAATATTTTCTAAGAATGGAAATTTGCGCGTATTATCTATCAAAGCTGACCTCATATGAAGATGCAGTCAACAAACAAATGATTAGAAGTTAAAGCTACTTGAACATGTCGCGAATTTATATAACTGGAACTTGAACAGCGCGCGTACGCGCGCAGAGGTATCACTTGACACTGGCGCTATAATACTCTCGACCAATAAAATTTCATGCTAACGCGATGACGTAGCATGCTAACCCAATATGGCGGCGCCCTCTGAGCTCGTATAATAGTAACTTCGCATTACCGTAGTTCAAATCTGGCTGAGATGTTAAAAATTGATGGTAGTAATACTGGCCTCGTTCTTCGTTCCAATCCAAAGGAACCATCGAACGAAGATATCCAATTGTTTGGTGGCGTTTTGGTACCGTTAGGCAATAATTTACCATCGTTCCATACATAATATTCATCGTATGGTGGAATGCGCTGGACACTCTTTCTGAAACACTCATGTTGATCAGAACTGTGATTTGGCACAAAATCCAACAAAATTTGTAAACCAATGGACTTGGCCTTGAGTATAAGTTCATCAAAGTCTTCCAAATTACCATACTCCTGATGTATATCCGTAAAATTAGACACGTCGTAACCATAGTCTTTCTGAGGACTGAGAAAAATTGGCGACAGCCAAATTGTATCAGCAAACTCACGAACGTACTCGAGCTTGCTTGTTATTCCTGTCAAATCGCCGACACCATCACCGTTACTATCTTTAAAACTACGCGGATAAATTTGATAAAGAATAGTATTGTCCCACCATGATCCTGATCTTCTTATGGTGGAACTCGCATTGGTAAATACTAAAACCACGATGCTGCAATAGAGCACAGTCGCTTTCTGCATCTTTACACTGAACTGTATAAATTTACAATCATATCAAGAGTTTTATTTTGAATTTTAAATTCGTGCTTTATCTTCGTGACAATAAAATGAAAGTGATAGGTATTATTAGAGTAACTGGCTGTTGTCTCTTTCGTCAATCATAGATAATGATATTAATATGATCATTTACATGATGCCTACGCATATCATGAAAATAACATAATTTGGAAAACAAGTTATAAAATTATACGATTCTAAATATTTATATATAAGATTATTGAGTCTTTCATTTAGTGCATGTGTTCGAAATAATATAAAGATTGAAATGAAAATGTTACGATATCGGGATATCTTGCATTCATCAATAGATAAAGTTAGTAGTCAACTCGAACTTGTTTACCGCTTTCATTTTTCACTCACCAATAAATACTTGAGGCAGACAATTATATTAATGACAGATAATTATGAAATGCAGACTTTTGAGAACACAAGTTCTTTGAAACAATTAATTACCGACAATTTAAGATTTCTCATAGTTATATTTTGTTTCTTATAAATTTTACAATGAATAATCAAACTAGAAGTCATACATGTAAGAGAATTATTTAGCAGAATTATATTCCATTAAAAATGTGCACTTTAACTCAGGATTCATCGGAGAACCAACTGGACAATCAAAAACGCTACCGAAATCCGGCATATTTGAAATAGCTCCATTCACCCGCAATTCTTCGCCTGCGTGTTCATCAGTATATAATTGCAACATTTTATTTTCTTCTCTTCTTCTAGTGCATAGAGTACTTGCAGCGCTTATCCAAAATAATTGTTCACTGGTATAGTTTAAAGAAGGAAGTTGCGGTTCATCGCCATGATTATTTTTCCAAATCTTATATGCACTGTAAGCTACTTTAAACCCATCGTTGTCTGCCAAATTCTCGTTGAGGCTCTGCGCTATTGCATACTGAAAAGCCTTTCAAAAGAATTTTTTGTTAAATGATGCTTTCGTCTTTTTAAATATATTAAGGATTATTGAAAGTAAAAATTAGAATTTTCGAAGTATCGGATTCAGTGATACATCAATGGTTCAATATATTTTAAAAATATTTCTTTTAATGCAATGATGTCGAAATTTTTATTACTTTCAAGCCAAATAAGTCAATATCCAGTTATTACTTTTAATCCAATATAAATAAATTATGATATGTTTCATTTAAAAAAAATATTTTTGATAAGAGTTATTTGGAACCAATTTATTTAGAAACAAGTCAAATAGTTAATCATAGTTTAGCACGAGTGGCGAAATATTATAGTAAGTTTTGAATACTTACAATTCGGTCAGCTTCTGGCGTGAAATTACTATAGCGATTGACGTAACATCGAGCTCGTTCATAAAATTTGTCTCGGTCTTCCTCAGTCCACCACGAAGTTTGAGTACCATTTTCATCCAAGGGCATATCCTCAAATGTGTAAGCATGAGTAATTTCATGTCCGACAAAAAAACCGATGTTCCCGTAATTTATATAATTCGGTTGATTCTCGTCAAAAAATGGATATTGCAAGACTGCTGCCGGTAAAACTGGAAAAAGGAACAATAAAATTTGAAAATCATTAGCTTGACAAAAAACGTATGTTAGCAAACTTAATTGAGTGTCATAGACGCGTGATGTACCGATAACGTTGTAAATTTTGTGATAATGAATGAGAACATTTGCAGATACTCCAACCTCAAGCCAAAAATTCTCTTCGGGAAGCTGCGAAAGTTCTTTGATAGAATTTCCATAGGTGAAATTATTGAGCGTCAATGCATTTTGAAAGTAATTATTTGCTTCAAAATGAAGACCACTGTAATGTTTGTCAAGCGAATTCATGTCAAGGAGCTTTTCGGGATAACCAATAACTTTTCTCAAACGTTCATGTTTTTTTAAAATTGACTGCTTAGTATTTTCGTTCATCCATGAGATCTATAACGAAAAAAATATATATTTCTACATAAAAAGTATACTTGATCGTACTGCAGACTATTTCTCAATTCAGATTGAAAAATTACATTTTGTAAGACATCTTTATAGCGATCGTATATATCGGATACGATTTCACCAACTTTGCTTTGCGTGTTATTTTTGAATAAATTCTTCACGTACATTGCACTTATACCCTGTAAGAAGCCTGAACCTCTTGTAATCATTTTATCTAAGCAATCTATTTGCCTAGATTCAGATTCCGATATTCCAGTGGAAACTTTTTTGAACAGCAATTTTTTATTACGAATCTCGTCATTCAAGTAATCTACAGAATCATCGATAACCCTCCATATCATGTAATTAGCTACAACTCTTCGTGTTGAATTCGCTAAAATTCCTTGTAGTCCTACTAAATATACAGCACTTTCCAAGTGGACTTCATATGTTTCATCGACGATGAAATTAGGATACGTTATGTTATTCAAGTATTCTAACCAGGGTACATCAGGATATACTCGTTGCAATTCTTTAATCGTGAATCGATCCTTGTCCATATCTAATGAAACGTAATCTACGAAATTGTACGGCTACTCCAGCAAAAAATAATAAATGAAAGTCATTACTCCATCGTTAATGATACATACTTTTTCATTATCGCTCATCGAAATCTAATAAAAAAACACAGGTCAAGTAGCTTACAGTTGTAAGATCGAGTTCAAACGTCAAGGTTTCATTGAGTTCTTTTTCTGCGCGAGCTCTATCAGCGCCAAGCAGTACTGCAACGTCAATCATGTAATTTAAATAAGCCTTCATTAGATAATCTGCACGCTTGAAATCTTTTAGTATGGTGTCGAGCCTCCTTATCTGTAAAATGAATGGCAGTGCATGGAATTTTTTTATTTTTCACAAATATTATGTTTAGTGAATCTTGTTCTCCAATAAATTAATGTTCTCATTCGTAAATGCTGTTTTCTTACGTATAAAATATTTTTTGAAGGATCATTCAAATCTCTCATAACAAACGGTTGGAAAATGTACTTTGTTGTGTATCCTAATGATCGAATCAGTTCGTCTGCTTCTATCCAAGAGAAATTTTCTCCTTTCCAAGCATCTCCCAATACAACTGGCCAACCGCCAAGTTTGTTTAAATTTTTTTGCAGTGGCTCAAGTCCTTGGTTTTCAATTGATGCTAGAGTGTAAAGTTATATTATTTTGCAGATACATCACTCATATCAGAATAGATCATTACTTACTTGTGTCTAAGCACGAACGGTAGTAAGTTTTGATAAGTTTGAAAGTTTTAGGTTCTTCGGGGCTAATATCTTTTTCGATTATTTTGGCAATTTGTCCGACAATCACGTCTGACATCATTGAATATTTATCGAGTTGAGATTTAGTTTTAGGAAACTCGATATCTTTTTGAAAATTGCCGCACACATGCTTGAAAAAATTGTCACATGGTTTTACGGTGAAATCCATACTTTTTGACAAAGCAGTTGCTACAATAAACTAGTATTCATGATTTGCTATCTATTATATTTATACTTTGCTTATGATAATATACTGACAATGAGTAATTCGTCGAACTTTCCAGGTCAATAAATAATGATAATTAATTTTGTTATTCACGACATTCCGACTAATATTTTATCATTTTCGGGTATTTTTTATTTTTCAACAACGAAATAATATCAATGGTAACATGGCGACTCCGACGTCATAAACAAAAACATAAATTTTGATTCAACCTTCGTTAGTCATGAGGGAAGATCAACAAAGAACTCACACCACTACAATATTATAACTAACCTGCATTTATACATATTTGAGTAGTACAAACTCTGCTGTTTTTAGAGTTCTCGGCATAGTTATCAGAACCTTTTATCGAATAAATATATATTATTACTTAATGTCACTTTTATGTACTGGTAATTCAATATAATAAGTTAGAAACACATACTAACTTTTTTCAAGTGTTTGCGCATACACTATGGTGCTAATAAGAAAAATGACAATGTGTATGACGAAGTAAATCTCTTTTATCCTGAAATTTCTATATATCACAATGTCGAATAAGCAAGTTCGAAAGTGAAAAAGATTTTAACTTACTTTACTAATGTGAAATTTATCATTTTGATATACCGCAATTTTTATACGCTCTTGTACAGTACGGAAAAAGTTAACTTTTTAAATATTATATAAAAAACAATGGAAGTTCCATTAGTTGATTTAAATGAAATAGTTTAGTTTTTCGAACCGTTAAGTACATACATTAAATAGCTCTACTCCAATAGTTTCACTATAACTAATCATGAAATGCGAGCATAATATAATCAGTCAATGATATGACTTCGAAGTAAAAAATATTAATGATGTTTTGCAACGCTCATTGCAGTGCTGGTTAGGCAACCGCAAAAAATGCTAGATAAATGCGTCATAAACAAACTGAATAAGGATGCTATGCGAACAAGTTACGTACGACTACCACCAAAAAAAGAGGAAAGTTCCAAAAAGTGACCAGAATTTTCTGGCTATGCCATGGCGACAGCGGGGTATGCCATCAGGAACTTAAGTAATTCGTTGTCAGAGGCGTCATACATTACAACGTTGGAGCGACGAATAGAAAGTAAAAGATCTGCAAGTTTAGCGTCCAATTACCCGAATCCATTTTCCCGACACCTACTATTCCCAAATATACATTTGAATATTCAAATCCATTTTCCCGACACCTACTATTCCCAAAATAGTATTTTGCAATATTATCATTGGTTTTGCAATTTTCATATATCAGCACAATTGACTGGATACTGCGCTGCAAAGAGTGGGGGGGGGGGGGGGGGGGGGGGGGGGGGGGGGGGGGGGGGGGGGGGGGGGGGGGGGGGGGGGGGGGGGGGGG
>JAWWMK010011072.1:0-24292 GCA_035047105.1 Galeopsomyia nigrocyanea
TATATATATAAAATGCTACTATACGCTGCTGTTTGCTGCTTTTTTTTTCTTACTTTGTATTCGCTGTATATAGCTCGATTAGGACGACCACGCGTTATTGTTCTTCTTTTTTTTTTTGCGTGAGTGAGAGAGTTGATGATTATTTTGTTTATTTGGATTATTGTTTCTCTTTTTCTGGAGGGAATTGTTATGGTTTTTGGTAAAATTAGTGGGAATGAAAGTGAGCAATAGGTGGCGTTGGGAAAGGGTAACATCGAAAGTAAAATTCGGAGTCGTAGCTTGATATTATACAGCAAAACGAAGATTCTGATTAACAAATCAAACAAGTTTTAATTAATTTTTGATTTCTGGGTTATATTTCCATTCCAACATTATCGAGAAACACTATACATTATAATCATATGTAAAAGAGAATTCTTCTACGAATCCCAACAAACAAAATCATCAACTCTCTTTCTCCTATTTCGCTCGCGTAAATGCAAAAAAATATATAATATTAGCGAAACTATATCCAAAAAAAAGTTGGAAGTATATTGCGACTTTTTTCTATAGAATCTATACTAAAATTTTTACGACACGAAATTCCGATAAAAGAAAAAGCAATCATCTCTACCAAAAAAAAAAGAACGAAAGTTTTCATGAAAAAAAGTACAGAATTATATTTCTTTTTGCTAAAATACATTTTATAATTACAAACGCAGTCTTTCACGCCTCTACCTCTGCAAAAAACATATATATACCACCGTCCAAAAAAGAAACAGCAAGCTCTATAGCGCATTGGCATTACGGCGAGAGAGAAAATAAAGCAAGTAGTATAAGCAACGCAAGCAACCAGCAGCGCCTTAATAAGCAGCACTGTGCTCGCGCGGCGTTGGCTTGGCTCGAAGGCAGTTAGCGGCCTCGCTCGTGGCCCGCATTTTATCGCGGCGGCTTCATCTTTATTTATCGGCGCGCGTTCCGCTTTCCGAAGAGTATACTACTACTAGTAGTAGTGTGGCCGCTGGCTCGCGCGATAGCGAGAAAAAACTTCGCTTTTTTTTTTTCTTTTTGCATACCCCCTTCGAAACGCGTTTTTTTTTTTTTCGTTTGTCGTTGCTGGATAATTTTATACGTTCATTGTTGGCAATTTTTGAGTTTTCGATCGAGAGACTTTGCATTGGAATTGGAGAGAGAGAGGTTTCGAAATGCGTGTCGCACGCTCCCGAGAAAAGGAAGTGGAGAATTTTAAACTTCAACTCACGCGCTTTTGTCGCTGGAATATAATTGGGAATTTCACGGTCTGCAGTATATAAAGTCGAAATGAAATTACATTCTCAAAAAAAGAAAAAAAAATCTCGTCGATCAAATAACAAAATTTTTTCACTAAAGCTATCCACCATCCAAGAATTCTCTCTCAACCGAAAGTAAAAGAGAAAAGAAAAAAAAAGCTCTTCGTACAACTCACGAGCAAACAAGGCAGTGCGCTCATTCGAAGGCAAATTTATATAGCCGAGGTGGCGGCACGCACGCACGCACGCGTATCGTGGGAGCAGCAGCCAGTAGTATAGTAGCAAGTCCAACGTGTCGGCGACGCGAGCATTAATGATGCATAGCTCGTCGGCAACTCATAATGACCTGACCGACTGGTTTGGCTTGCTTCGCTCGCTCGGCTCGCTTGACGTTTCTATATACGTTCGCCGCGTGCGTGCTGTGTGTTTTTTTTTTTTTTTTACCGTCGTCGTGCGAGCAAACCTTGGTTTCGGCCGTGGAAAAAAGTAATTGAGCAGCGTGCTTTTAAAGCCTTTTTTGCACACGCGCGTCGTATATGTACGCCAATGTACTCGCGCGAAAGTTATCTAAGGTGTCACGTTGTTCGTGTAAGTTTATATATACGAACGAATGCTGGGTTGCATTCGCGTGGTCTTTTTTATTTTTTTTTTATTTCGTACGGTTGAGCGAAGGATTCGAATTTTATGTGCTCGAATGTTGAACGAAAATTGGGAATTATTTTTGGTTATTAGAGATAGCTGTTGCGTTGTAGAATAATATGTCAGATTTTTATTTTAAGTTTAACGTGATTTTTAACCGATTCGCGTTACACTGGTTCATGAATTATTTACTATTGCAGTCAACGAAATACAATACTAATGATATTCTAAAATAATTATGATTAAATTGTATAAATGCAGCCAACGAAATACAATACAAAAATGTCATTCCAAAATAATTATGATTAAATTGTATAATTTTCGTAATTTTGATTCATTAATAACGTTTCGACGAGCTATTCTGCGAATCCAATCCAAAAAAAAGGTGTAAAACGAATTAACAAATTATTGCTAAAATTATCCATCTTTCACTTCTCTTTTCCTATGTATTTCCTTCGCAGCTGAAAATTCACGACTCGCGAAAGAAACAAACAAAAAAAAACTCTTTCTCGTCGGCAGCAGGTAGAGAGAGAATTATCAGCCGACCCAATTTCCGCGTAATTCGCGTAGTCGACGAAAAAAAAAAAAAAACGAGTGCGCGCGAGCGACGGTGTCCGCGCTCGCTCTCGCTCTTAGCGGAGCGCAAGAGAGCATCGTAAAACTCGGGAAATCGCGAGCGCGCTTTTGCCTTTCTAGCTTGAGAGAAGAAAAAAAAAAGTGGATCCACTCAGCCGTCACATTGTCCTTATTCTCAGAGCTGCTACTGCTGCCTCGCGAAGTTTTTTTCATGGGAAATCTTTTTCTTTTTCTTTTCGTTCTTTCATCTTCTTTTCAGTTTTATCGATTTTCAAGGACTACCTTTCGTCGACGACTTCTGAATGTATAATCGCGTTGGACTATAAGCCGATGACGCGCGGATACGTATGTCTCATCAATTAAAAAAAGAACACTTGGCTTTGCAATGACAGATCTAGGCTGTGGCGTACTGATCAATTCATCATCTTCGATTGCCTATTTCTGGGACTGCTAGTGGTACGAATAAACGTATGCGCGACATCGAGACAATGTATTGGGATCAGAGTGAGGAGAAAAAAAAATCGAGTACGACTTTCATTGTTTTATTTGATTATTTCAAGACGAATTTATGATTTATACGTGTTGATTTGTTTGACAAATACTTTGGCGATAGTAACGTTATTCGGGTGCTTTTAAATTGACGGCATAAGTGGAATGAGTTGTTAATAGCACTATTCTATCAATAGATGGACGCGAGACTGTTTCGCTAGTGCGTAAAGTGAATGATTGAAATTGATTAAAGGCCCTATCATTTTGACAACAGATATCTGACTAAAACTTTATTTTCAAAAATTATAACTAGCAACTGGTAGGGTGATTGTTATATAGTAGAAAATAACAGTTTAGAAGCCAACTAAAAATTGTTACCAATCAAATCTAAAGTACGCATATTTCAACAAACAAAATCGAACAACAATATCGACCCAATCATCGTTGTTTAGCAAACAACGCAGTACATTTTTCAACCAACGTATAGACAAAAAAAAAGAGAGAAAAAAAAATCAATCACCAAGCCAAGAGGAAAAAAAATATAACGAGTCGACTCGCGTGCGAGCGAGTTTCACACGCGCGCGCGCGGTCGCACTTATCTATTTGGCGACGACGGCGATCAAGATACATATACACACACAAACACTCGCCGTGAATTTTTTCTTTTTACACATACGTATATATATATAGCTACTTGTGCAAGACTCGCCCACACGAGCGCGGCACTTTGTTAAGCGAACTGGATGTATTTTTTTTTAAATGGCTTTGATTGACGTTTGCGCGCAGTGGCAAGTACTGCGAAGGTGAAATTCCTAAATTGGAAAATTTTTTTTGTTTATTTCGGTGGAATTGCAGATTTCTTTTATTTAGGTGTCTTTGCGTTTTAAATATTGATGATTGAATTCTAGGTAGTTCGTAAATGTTACATTGCGAGAAATTCAGCTATCGATACTACCTCAAGGAGAAATTATTCTACAATTTATAATGTCATTCTTTATACATTATGGTTAATCAGCTTTTACTCTCAGCTAGAAATGTTTGCATAGACTTTTCCGAATGAAATATGTCGCATAAAACTTGCAAATACCTGAATTACGATAACCACTCTTCGTTTGAAAATTAAAAATTAAATTAACCAAGAATATTTTAGTCGTGGCATAATATAATAACGTATATTTTCGCAGAAAACTTCAATATTCAATAACATCTCAGAGAACTTTCATTCTGCAAAAAGTATCATCAAAAATTAAAAAAAAAAATTATCGACACCTGCGTCACCCAGTATACACACACATATAACAAAGTTACGTGTGTGCGCGCACGTGAGTGAGCTTTAATCTATATCCACTACACTTGCGCGCTATATACATATAACGCGTGAGTCCTTATCGCGGATTCGCTCTCGCGAAATTGTTTTCTCCTCTCACTCTCTCACTCCCACTTTTAGAGCCTTTTTGTTTACACCGCTCTCAGCTGCTGCTGCTGTAGCGCATTATTTGTTCTTGTTTTTTTTTTTGTTACTTACCTTCGCTCGCGCGTCACGTGCTCGTGTACTCTCTTGCCGCTTGCGATGCTGCGCGCGCTAAGCCGAGGTTATACGACGGGTTTTTCCTTCGTTGATCGTCGAGCTATATAGCGAGAGAGAGAGAGAGAGATGCGCTTGCGTTTTGATGCGACGCTGAAGCTCGTTTGAGCTTGCGATGTAAAACAAAAAAATTGTGATGCGGGAATTGTTGATTAGAGAGATTTTGGAGTAACGAGTTCGTATGATAATTTGAGAAGTAGTTTTTTTTTCGTTCTCATATAGTAAAGAATAGTTTGAAGGAAAAATAGTACCTGCATTCCAAAAACAGCAAATTAAAATTTGTCAACGCAACAGCTTATAATACAGAATCTCGACTTCACCTATCAAACACACAAGCAGGAAGAAATTCATTTTGAAATAAAAAAAAAAGAATTATGCCTTTCAGACTCAGCGACCGCAAGCGCAAAAAAAAAAAAAAAAAAGAAAGAAAAAAACTTCTCACACCGGAGTCAAGTCAGCGAGAGCAAAGGCTAATCCACCGATAAACGTGGCTTCAAAGCGCTCCGCATCAGATTGCTTTTGGGGTCGGCTGACGACGACGAGGAGGAGGAAGAAAAAAAAAACGACGAAGAAAAAACGAGGCAAGAGAGAAGCCGCTTTTGCTTGCAAAGAGAGAGAGGGAAGGCTGTTAATGAGCGGCGTAATGTCTCGCACGCAACAGCCGCACGACCTTGCGCCGTCGTCGCGAGTCGCGCCAAAGGCGCCCCGAAATTGCTCTTCTCTCTCTTTCTATTTCGCCGCCGCGCTTTTATTTTCAGAGGACTTGACGAGAGGCTTCATTTCACTCGGCGCACGCTCGGATGATTTTTTCTTTGTGTCAGTTACTATTCTGTCTGCGATATGAGGCCTATTCTTTTTTTTCTCATCCTTTCGGTGGCTTTGCAAACTGAATTTTTTTTTTGTAATCGAGGTTTTAGAAGAAAATTTGCGTTTTTTTTTTGGAGTTTCCAGATTTATTTTAGTTTGTTAGAGAATGTTATCAGTTTTGGTGAAATGTGTTATGAAAATTCTCTTTTGTAACGTTCTGAACTTACACTAATAGTTTTATATAATAATAAAAATAAAACAATGTAAGTTGTATTTAAATTTGATGTGAATAGTCGATTTCATGAATTTATGAAAATATAATACAGTGACTATAATAATCGAATTAACTAATTCCACGATAGGTGGCTTGTAAGTTATTTTAACTGCATGTAATTTATATGCTGGACATTGATAAAACTTTTAGATTTCAACAAAAGAAATTGCTTTTAAAGAGTTTTCATCGACTCGTCAGTTACTTCCAGAGCAGTATGTAACTCTGCAGTCACGGTACTCCGAAAACTTTGATGTAAAAACAGAAATTTTCATCTCGAAAACAAAACCATCCAAATCGCAACCATACTAAAAAAAAACAAAAATTGTCAAACCCACAAGACATCACGACCTCGCAAACTTCTGAATCTCTAAAATTTTCAGGCAAATTTGCCGTTTCGGCTAATTGGCTGCCTTCACGTTAGGTATATACAATCTTCGTCGCCCCGTTTGTTTTTCCTTCCTCCTCTCTCTCTACACACTCTTTTCTCGTTTGCTATGTAGCCGATCGATCGTTCTTTTTTTTTTTCCACACTGCGCGGTTTGAATATTCAGCGCGCAACGTCTCTCTCTCAGCCGTGAATTTTTTAGTCGCTCGCGGAGCGCACGCGGCTTTCATAAATTCTTGATTTCGCGCGCGGCGCAGATGTAATCCGCTGATGCTAAATCGAGCTGTTTTTTTTTTCTCTCTCTCTCTCCACCGATTAATCAGTTCGATAAGACATCTCGGTGTATATATACACATAAGTAGATTTTTTTCTCTAAATTATTGTTTACACGATATAATTATTATTTCGTTCGTCTACGTATACATAGATTATCGCATTAATAATTTCGAGTATTAATTGTAATATATCGATCTCAGACAGACGACAACTGCTAAATATTTCAAGCTATTAAGCTTCACACTCAAAAGAGACGTAAAGTCTGCATTGCAAGCGCCCCACTCGCGCGATAAATAGCCCGAAGCTGCCTTCAACGTATATAGCACGTGAGCAAACAACACAAAAGAGAGAGAGAGAGAGAGCCCGAAAAATGTTCACGAGGCGCCGGCGATGCAAACGAGATTTCGCAAGCCAGGCAGCCTGAGTGCGCCTCGAGGCTATCCAGAGGCAAGGACGAACGGAAGCGTTTTTGCCGCCGCGGATAATCGGCCGCCGACTACTATACTACTTGCCTGCTTGACTGGAATGCCGACTCGTATACAACGACGCACGCGAGCGAAGAATAAAAAAAAATAGACGAGCGTGTGGTTGAGACTTACTCAGCGACGCGCTGGTGACTTACTGAATTTTTATAATCTCGGGAGAGTCCGTGAGATTCGCTGCTGGTTGCTTGTTTGTTTGTTTGTTGATGATTATTTTTAAAACTTGATCTTTTCTTCCTTTTTTTTAAATCTGATTGGTGATGCTGTAGGTTGAGTTTGCGTGTGTGGATTTTGTTGGGTTTAGAATTGTGTTTTGTTCAAATTTGGCGCTTTGGTTTGTTGGATTTGTAATATTTGAATTTGATAAATTCTAATGTTCGTTGTGCATTAAAACTCATGATCAAAATAACAATTATAGCGCATCTCTATCAACCGAATCATTCACCTTCTCATAACGAACACTCCACTCTCCTCACAATATCCACCTATTAGAGAAATCCGCAACCACTATACTTCACCAAATCTTCTCTCGCTATAATATCGATAAAAATCCTTTTCAAAGCGAAAAAAAAAACCCTCGCATGCATACACCCAATCATTAACATCGAAATATCCAACCCCCTCGACGAGAAAAAAACCACCCGAAGAAGGTAAAAAAAAAATTCAACCCCGCAAAAAACAAAAAAAAAATTCTCCAACTCTACTCCGCAGCAGCAGCAGTAGCAAAAAAAAAAGAAGCAGCAGCAGCAGCAGTTCGTGCAAAAAGGAAATCCACGAAACTCAGAGCGAGCGAACGCGCGAGAGCAGACAAAGAGACCTGCTGGTTCGAAGGTATATAGCTATATATCTCTCTGGTTAGTTCGTTCGCTCTCGCTCGCGTGGGAGAGCACTTGGCGGCACGCGCGCGCTGCCGCCAGGCTCATCGCTATATAGTTCTCGTGCTCTGCTCTGCTCTGCTCGTTGTGTGTGTGCAATGCCGCCCGTCGTCTATCTATATCGCAGCTCTCTCGCCTCGCCTCGGCTATATACTCTTCTTCTCTTCTCTTCTCTTCTTTTTTTTTTTTTTGCTGCTGCTGCTGCTGCTGCCAGCCAGCGAGAGATTAAGCTCGCCTGCCGCGTATTTCAGATGCGAGATGCTGCTGCTGCTGCTCGCGGAGAGATACGTTTTTACTATCTTTTTTTTTTATTCGGGAGATCGATGCATAGAGCTTTTTTTTTTCATTTATATTGCATCGACAGTGTACGTATGTGTGTGTGTATGCATATGTGATGTTGATGAAAATTGCTCGTTTTTTTTTTTTAGTTTCAGCATATAATTACGCGGATAATTTATGCACGAGAATACGCGCACCGGTTTTACGCGGCTGAACGTTCGAAAAATTTTGAGGTTTCCCCGCAAAACTTTGCGCTTGAATACGCTCAGTTGGGCGCAAATTTTGGGACGATAATAATCGTTCCAAAATTCGCGCGCACGTCGAAGTTATACTTACGCACTTCAGCGGCGAGAATTTTCAAGTGCATACCAAATTTAGACGCAGTTTGCTCGAAGTGTGCATTCCAAATTGCGCTACATGCAAAATCTTCAAAATTATATTCTTAATGATCTATTGCAATTACCAAAAAAAAAGAATAAACAACCTTACCACCATCTACCTACAAATACAGCAAAAAAAAAAACAAAAAAGAATTGTCCGCAACTCGCACCGACATCGCCTCGCACTCAAGCTCGACAGTTGTATACCTATACATCCATCTCTCTCTCTCTCTTCTCGTTTTTACGGGTGTAGCGGGTGGGCGGGATGGGAGGAAGAAGGGGGGTGAGAGGCGGGGGGGAGTCGAGCGCTAAGCGCCTCCGGCGTGCCGCACGCGCGCGAGCGTGAACTGCTCCCGTGAAACGTGCCGCGCGTGCAGCCCAGAAGAGCAAGAGAGAGAGAGAGAGAGAGTATACGGACCGCCGCCTCTCTCGCAACGATAGAGAGCGAGGGAGGTGGGAGAGAAGGGGGGAGGAGTGAGGCGGCAAAGTCGAGCTTGTACACCCCCCGCCGCGCTCTTGCGCTCGAGTCAGTCTGTCGACAGTGCTCCCAGCGACAACATCGACCTACATCGTTCTCCTATACGTTGAGAGAAGCTTTTTTTTTGTTTACGTGCGCGATTATTATATATATATACATACTTGTTCGATCTGACTGGTGATTTTTACTTCAGCCGGTTTTCCCTCGGTGATCCAAGTGAACAATTCATTGCAAGTTTACCAAAACAAAAGGTGTGCAGTGCTATCGTGTGTTTTTTTTTTATTTTGGCAGTGCTGTGTCGGAGAATTATCCTCTATTTAATTTTTTTATTTTTCGTTGTTGGTTGAAATTCGGAAAAGGAAGTAATATACAAAAGGCGACTTTATAGAAGAGTTTCTACACGTGGGGGGTACGAGGCATTGAAAAAGTTGCAATACTGGCGCAATGCTGAGCTTGTTGAGCTTGCAGCAAAGCAGCCGAAGCAGCAGCAGGGGCTTCAAGCCGGAGCAACGATAACGATGACCGCTCGCGTACATTCACCCAGACACCAACAACAACAACAACAACAACAAGCATCGTCTTCAAGCAGTAATAGTAGTACGAGTAGTAGCAGCAGTATCAGCGGTAATAAAAAGTCAAATACCCAACAACAACAGCAGCAGCAAGCGGCAAATACAGCAGCAGCAGCAGCGGCAGTTGTAGCGGCAGCGGCGGCGGTCGCGAGACTTCACCAGCAGGCACTTCAACAGCAACATTTGTTCGTCGACGAGGACGATAGTACAAATCCGAGTCCCTGTACTACGCCGAGTCCTGGTCCGAAACTCGCCGACGGACGTAGAGTGAGTGGCTCTTTGTTTCTATATACGGTCGGGTGGATGAGTTTTAACTTCACTTTTTTTTTTGTTATTTTGCAAAATGGTCAAACTATTATATAGACTTTACAATTCATATAAATAATACCACCTAAAAAACAAAAACCGCACGCAATTACAATTACCAACCACCCACAAACATCCTCATCAAGAACAAAAAAAGAAGCTCCTCGCTTACAATATTCACGCGTGCGAAGAGAGAGAGTTATCTATCTTTCTCTCTCTCTTCAACCCGAGCGCGTATAGGAAGATAACCCGATTAGATGCACCTGCATATAGAGAGAGACAGAGAGAACACTATATGCGTGTAATAGTAGTGGCGGGGTATAAGCACGTGCCGCCGTTGGCTGTCGAGGGAGAGAGAGAGAGAAGACGTATAATGCGTACATGGGCGCACGTGCACGGGCCGCTTAATGAGCTGGACCGAAGGGGGCGATTCTCTCTCTCTCTCCACTCTCTGGGTTAGCAGGCCTCTCGAGTACTACTGCACACAGCGTGTGCTATAGGGTGCGATGATCAAGGGGTGGCGAAACGTTGGTAATGACAGTTTTACTACTGTGAGATGCATTCCTTATTATTATTCTTTTTTTTTTGGTTGATTGTATATGATTATAATAATTTTTCGATATTCGACGTGAAGAAAAATGAAGAACTTGAGCTTTTTTGCGACAGTAAGCAAGCAAGCCAAAAAAAGGGAAAGAAAGAGAAAAAGTAGTGATATATATATATATATATATATATATACATGAAAAGCACGCATTAGTCGCTTAGCGACGATGTCGATAACCGCTCGCGCGCGCTCGCGTCTCTCTCACGCCAAGGCTCATATTTTATTAAAAGAGATCGCGCGGCCGTTCGCATGTTTGCGTCCTGTCGTATGGCTATTGTTTGTCTCTCTCTTTCTCTCCCTCTACTCTTCCTTCGCTCTATATATTGTGTAATTGTACTTATACTCGACCAAGACAGCTACATATATTCTTTTTTTCCTTTTTTTGCGAGAAATTTTTTTTATTCAACAAAACTCCACGTATCGTATAAGGAATAAAGTCAATCCTCATCAACGCGAAGTAAACCGACAGGCCGTTGGGAGGATATCGCTTAAAAAACCATACACACATACCGAGGAGAGCTAAGAGAACGAAAGGAAGGAGGCGAGAGAGGAAGAGAGTTAAAGCGCGGCCTCGGCGCGTCTGGCGGGCACTTTGCCAAGTCGACTCTCGTGCCGGCGCGCTTCTCTTATTTGAATCTCTCTCTCAGAGCTCCGCCGCCGCCGTCCGCTTTCTTCGCGCGCGCGAGCGAGCTTCTCCTTTTGCTTCCGTGCGCGCCAAGCGCAACTTTGCCGCTGCTGCTGCTGCTGCTGCTCTACGCCGACCGATAATTAATTTTCACGAGAGAGAAAGACTGAGATGCCAGAGCGGCCGATTGTTTGCGCTCTTGGGTTTTTACCCGCCGTTGTTGCGTTTGCGAGTTTTATACTTTTTTTTTAACTGGGGTGTTTTTTTTTTATTTTTCAATGGTTGTTTTGAGGTTGAATGGCGAGGATGTAGGTGTCGTTGTTGAAATTTTTAATGCATATTGCATTGTTGCATATAAATCATTCAAATAATAGTTGGTGTAATTACAATCATCCACACTAAACAAAATATAAAGATATTTAAAAAAAAACGACAAAAAAAAAGAAATGATTTTTTATATGATTCGCAGGCGAACAAGCCACTAATGGAGAAACGACGCCGAGCCCGGATAAACCAGTCGCTGGCGGCGTTGAAGGCGCTCATACTGGACAGCGCGCGCCTCGAAAATACCAAGCACAGTAAACTCGAGAAGGCAGATATACTCGAGCTGACGGTACGTCATCTGCAAAGGCAGCGCTCACTTGCACAGCCTGGATTGTCGAGGTACAAAGCTGGATATCAGGATTGTTCTAGAGAGGTTGGTTTCTAAATTTAAGTATTTTATTTTTACTTTTAGATGTGGTTTTTGAGTTGTTTACAACAATTAAGTATTTGAAAAAAAAACAGTTAAAGTTTATTTTGGTTTGATTATATCCATCTGGAAAGTCATTCGAACACTCGAACCAGTCTACGTCTGACCATACCGTACTTATACTACTTACTCCGAACCCCATAACATATTCCATACGCAACTTCATTCATATCGAATTACCAAAGGTAAAAAGAAAAAGTTCCCCCATCGAAAAGCACGCGCTCGTGAAAAGCAAGAATAAAAAAAAAAGCACCAACATCGACGTCGGCTAAAAAAGAAAATTGGCAGCGGCTGCGCGCCTCTTGAGGCCGTGAATCAAGTCGCGTACGGTGGCACGCTTTATCGGAGAGCTGCCTCGCTCGCGCGCGTCGCTCGATTTAACGCGAGGTTTTCGACTTCTCTCTCTTCTCTCTCTCACTCGCCTGACGAATAAATATTGCAGAGCGTGTGAAAGCTCTCTCTCTCTCTCTCTCTCTCTTTGGCGTGTCTTATCTGCTACGATGACATGCGCGGCTCGCGCGTGACGATTGCTCCGACTGATAGTACGATGCAGGGAGAGAGAGAGAAAGAGGGAATTTTTCATGCGGCTTTTTTTTTTTGTGGATAGCTTTTATAACGATAGAACTCGATGCGTACGAAGTTTTGTTTGAATTTTTAGAATAACAAGCGAAACTTTTTTTTTTGTTGTTTGTTAACAATGTCAGCGCGTAAAAGTTCTGTTTGGATAACGATTACTTGCTTCGCGCGCAGTTATATATTCGACTAATCGGTGGCTCGCTCGATTACACTCGGTGTATTTGTTTTTTTTTTAATTGCTCGAGAAAACGTGCGAAACTTCGTGTGTTAACATGCGAAGCGAAGTTTTTTGTTTGCGTTTTGCGATGCAGAAGTGTATTTGTTGGAGAAGTTTTCTCACTAATAGCTCGTCATTATACCTACCACACCTTGCAGCTCCGAAAAAAAAAATTCACCCTATCATCATCATCATCAGTCTTCTCTTCTCTTCATCGTTATCTTTCTCTTCTACACTTCAAAAAAAAAAAAAAAATCATCGTAAAAAAAAAATATACCTGCCTCTACCGTCTGCGGTGTGTCGTCATTAATCGCCGTTGGCGCGAACTCGGTCGCAACGCCAAAAATCCCCACGTCGCGTGCGAGAACGAGCGAGCAAGCGAGCTTTTCGTATAAATATACATGGCGCGCCGCCGCTGCCTGCTGCTCGTTCGATCGCCGCCGCCGTCGGAGTGAGAGAGGGGAAAAGGGAAAATGCGGACGGAGCAAGCCAAGTGCAGACAGACGAGGACGCCCGCCACCGCCGACACTTGCTGTGTGGGTGGACGTGTCTGTGTATACGTCTGCTTTGCCTGATGTACCTTCCTTCTCTCTCTCTCTCTTTCTTTTTTTTTTGCACGACGCGTTGGAATTTTCGGGCGTGCCGTATATGTTATATCGCGAGACGCGTGCTTTGGGTTTACTGATAGTACGTGTGGATTATGGGCGTTGCGACTAGAATAGGTATACTATGTATACTTTGATGAGTTTATTAATGGTGTTTTGCATTCACGAGTTGCGGTCTTGGATATTCTAAATGTGTCGGATGCGGATTTGGTTTGAAAAATGAATGCTATTGCTAATGTAAAATGTCTTTCAAACTTTAGATAGCTTTTAAAAAAGCATTAATCGATGTCTAAAAAGGTTTTGTTTGATTATATTACATAGTGACAGCTAACCAACGAATTACAAAACCGAACAAATACTTTGGTCACGCTCGACTTGTAATATTTACTCTAACTTATATACACTGCAACACTTCATTTTTTTAAAAGCACCTTTCACACATCGCTCCCCCTAAAACTGAAATCCATCAACCTTAAAAAAAAATCCCATCCAGAAATCCGTCAATCATCGGTTTAAAAAATACTTCATCACTCGCGTGGCGATCCTCAACTAAAACAACACACATATAGCACACATCACGTCGATAAAGTTCCCTGGCGAAGCCACTTAACAAAAAAAAAAAAAACAAAACAAAAGGCAAAGTGGCACAGAAAGCTCGTGAGAAAATACATCGCCGCCGCGCCAGACACATACTCGCACCGCGCGAACGTGACGCACGGAAGCTACATTATGCGCGCGTCACACGATGAAATTTCGATGCCCCGACGGCTGCCTCGTGTGCATTCTTTATATTGCAGCTCGCTTCTCTTTTTTTTTTCCTTTTTCTCTCTTTCTGTTTCCTGTTCGTCTGCCGCCGCTATAACGTCGCGTCGTTGCCAATTAGTCGCTGGTCGATTTTCTTTTTTCAAAAAAAAAAAACCACCGTCTGCAACAAAGTCGCGGCTGCGAATTTAAATATTTCAGCTGCTCGAGTTTAACTTCAAGTTTGATAGACTGAAGTATTTTAAAACGAACTTCTTCAATTTCGCAACTCAAAAACCATCCAAAAATCGCAAACAAACAAAAAAGAAAAAAACACTTGACCTTGAACTAAAAATAAAACCAAACCACCTCTCTAATCTCGAATTCCAGGTGAGCCGTTACCTCGACGCACCCGACATAATAACCGGCAACACAACACCCATCGATCCAGCATTCAAGCAACGTCTACTCCGCCACTTGGACAGTTGCGTCTCGGAATTGGATTTGGATCTAGGTTCCCGACCAGATTCGGGTTTAGGTTCGAGTCCAGGTAGCGTGACGGATCGAGTACTCGGACCAAGTTCACCAGTTTCGGTACTCGAACAACAGCATCAACAAGTCGCAGCGGCGGCAGCAGTCGCAGCGGCGGCACACTGTAGCGCCGCATTGGGCGCAGCGATGATCAAGCAAGAGATACCCGAGTTGGTGGAAACGGCGAGACCCGACAGTAGCACAGCACCCGGCGACGAGAATAACAACAGCAGCAGACCTACCTCGGCGTTCGGTCATCTGCATCCTGGCGTGGTCGCCGCTATGCCTGCAATCGATCCAACGGCCGCTGCTCAAGCTAATCCCAATATGCTGTCGGTTGTACAGGTGAGAGAATATATATACATATAGAGACATTTTTTTTTTCGAAGAACGTTTTTCGAGCGTATTTTTCGTTTTTCGCTAGGTTATCCCATCGCGATTACCAGACGGCCAAGTGGTCTTCCTTCTACCAAGTCACTACGTGCAATTGGCCGCGGCGGCAGCGGCCAACGGCATCAACATAGGGCCCAATCCACCAGCGGCGATTTGGGCGACGACGAACATGTCGCTGCTGAAAGCCACGGACAAGCTGATGAAGAGGCCGTTGATGGACGGCGATTTGTCGACGTCCGATTGGTCGGCGGTCGATCAGCTGAAACCCAGCAAGAGTCCGAGAATCGAACCGCCGTCGGAGCAGCCGTTGGACTTCACCACGAGTAGCGCGAAGAAGCTGAAAGCCGTGGCCGCGAGATATGCCGCTCAGCAGAAATTAGAGGAGACGGAAAAAAGGGGCGAGTCGTCGTCGTCGTCTTCCTCGCCGCCACCACCGCCGATTTGCGAACAAACTCCTTTGCCGTTGTTGTTGGACGAGAAATTACCCAAACAAGAATTGTCGACGGCTGATATGGTGGTGGTGGTGGAGAATTTGGAACAACAGGCTAAGCAACAGCAACAGGACGAGGAGGGTATGTGGAGGCCGTGGTAAATTATTTCTTCGCGAGGGCTTCTTAATTTATTCTCTTCTTCTTATTCTTCTTCTTATGTCGGCGTTATAATTATGCTTCTGTAATTTGCGGGGCTGGTTTTTTGGAGAATACTGCTGTGATGATGACGACGAAAATTTTCCAAAGAGCGAATAAAAATTCTTTGTCTTCCTCGATACCAGCTCCATATTATATCTTCTTCCCTCCTTTTTTTTCTACCGAGTCGCGAAAAAAAAAAAGCTTTAACGCTGTCGTAGAATGATGATTCTTCGGTGCACCTGACAACGACTCGATAAAAGGATCGTGTAATTAAAAATTTTTCGAGTCGCGTCACGAGCGCCGACGAAGACATCGAAGAAAACAAACAAACGAAAAAACAAAAAGGCTGTACGTATGTAAACACTGTAATAAAAAAAAATGTGCGAGTGCGAATTTCGTCGTTTTTTTTTCCTCGAATAAACTTCCCGTGAGTATTAGAAATAACAGGCATATTCGTGCGTAGAGAGTAGCCAGTTTTTCTCCTTCCCCACATATACGCAGAAACACATACACACACACAAACGCATGTGTAAATAGTCACATACACACACACAGATATTATTGTATAGATTTATTTTAAACGTTATCTAGGTGTAAAATAAAGAATCGACGAGTGAACGAAAGAAAGAGAAAAAAAAAAGCTGTTTTCAATCATTGTCCTCGATATTTAATATGTATATTCGAATTTATATATATAGATGCCGAGTGATCGTATGAGAGTGTGTGCGACTGGAGAATGTTAGTTAATAGAACGATGAATACTTGATTTAGGTGTTTTAGAGACAAGAGAAAAAAAAACTTAACTTTGTGATTCCAAGCGTTTTAATTGTGTCTGTAATTGCTAAATATATTGCGAATCTGGTCTCCATAATTCAATGTACTTAGTGAAGCAGTGAAAATACACGCAAATATTGAAACTATCCAAATATTTGTCTTATTCATTATCGAACAACACCTATGTGTATTTCCTTACCTAATACTCGTCTGCTTTGTTTATACAAGTGCGTGCTGTTGCTCGCGATTCGTTTATTCAGGTGTGCGACGCGATCGATATTTATCGGTGATGTATCTTTTTTTGATTTGATTTATTATTATCGCAGTTGACGAGTCAATGAGTCGTGAGGATAATTTAGACTTTTTCAATTCTTAAAATAAATTCACAACTTTATTTTCAAAATAAAATCATTTTGAATTTTTTTTCTATCATTCTGTTTTTCGTTACTGCACGATACGAAGCACGTAAGTAAAATAAATTGTAATACATATACTTACAAAAATATAAATCACACGCGAATGATGCTACAACAATCTCCTCAATATTAAATTGCAGTATACACCGAAAAAAAAATCTCATTATACCCACGTACATACATCCCCTCGTAATCATTTCGAAAAAAGACAACGCTAAGTATCGCAAAGAAGAGGAAGAAGAAGACGCTTTATAACGAGGCACGCGCGCTCGGTTTTTTTCGGGACAGATGATTACAGGGCCGTGATAATTGATAGGGCCGTTGGCTGGGCATGTTAAGCGCGTTGGATAAGAAGAGGCATACATGGTTAATTGTCACCTCGCGCCGCGAGAGAGTGATGCACCTGCAGTCCTCGGCGAATTTCGACTTTGAAAAAAATAGCGCGTGGAATTCAATTTTTTTTCTTTTTTTTTTTACTTCGAGTGGCGCCTGTCAAGTTTTCCGCGACGGATTGGATTTTTACACTTTTTTTTTTGGATGTGGAGTTTGTAGAATACGGGTTTTTTGGGTGGAAAAAATGCAGATTTGGAGTGAAAGAAAAGTTGATGAAATTTTAAACTTTGGATGTATTATTTAAAAAAATTTTTATTATTCAAAGAATATATTTCACGAAATGCATTTTCAAGTTTTTTTAATCGAGTAAACATTATTTTTGAAGCATCTTATATCCCGCTTCGAAATTAACTTAAAGTTTAATTACCGAACTACCTGTTGCTGACACACAGATCGATGACGATGCTTGCAAATTAACTTATCAATCACAAATTTTATTTCGTCATCACGTGATCCCAAATATATAAAGAGAAAATTTAAAAACAAAGTTGTTGGATTAAAATAGATCTTACGAAGAATATATGCGAACTGTATTGTTATGTATACGAAATTAGGCGAGCGACAACTTGATTGATGAGTTGGCTTAGAAAATCGTCGCATTTGATCATTACAACGCTATAGAAAGAAAATGTTTAAGCGACAACTGGACTATTTTTCTGATTTTAAGTGTCGAAACGCACGCACGTACAAAAATTAAATGCTCCCCTATAAATGCCTTTGGCATGTAAAAATGAACAAAAATATGTAAAGTGATGTAAGATTCGGAACTCGAAAGAAACTCTCATGCAATTCTTGAAAAAAAAATTCCTCCGACTCACACATCATATTAAACCTGACGTAATATAAAGTCCGCAGCAATCAAACGCGCATTAAAAAAAAAGGGTAATAATAAAAAGAAGCAAGCACGCAATCTCCACCACGAGCTTAACAAGAATCTCCTTAGAGGGTATAGCTGACGGGCCACGCGATACCGAAAAAAAAGTAAAAAAAAAAGAAGAAGAAGAAGAGGGCAAAGGCGGGGATCGAGGGGGGAGATAATAATTGTCGCGCGGTGCTCGTTGATTAGCGTTAAAGATCACAGGGCGCTCGAGGCCCAATTCACCCTGATTACGACGGGCCGCATTTTTAAAGGGCCATTAACTTGCCACTGCCTAAGGGACGTGACTACCTCTCCGACACTCTTTTTTTTTATCTTTTTTTCTTTTTTTTTCTCTCTGTGCCTTGGGGAGACGAGGCGAATTTGTTGACTTGTGTTTTTTTTCGTTGAAGTTTATTGTTTGATTTTTTTTATAATAATATAATTTTTAACTATTCTGTAAATTTGTTTAAGATTATTCAATTCAGCTTTATAATAGAAAATCAATATGAAAAATTATTCGTCTCATCAATGAAATTTAATAAGTTCAATTAACAGAACTTTTTCTCATCGTTTTAATTTCTAAAAATTACGTCCACCCTGCTTATAAACGACGTAACGAACTCTCATCAATCTCAGAATCATCCGATAGCAAGCACACTGAAAAATCCAATTAACCGAGAGAGACGACACCCCTATAGCTCTCCGCGCGCGCGGCGCTCGAGAAAAAAAAAATCAGCGCAAACGCAATTAAATATTGTAATCCTCGAGCGAGTTCTTCTTTCACGAGATTTGCAAATATTGAAGTTCACCGAAAAAAAAAACGAAGAACGTAACTGTGTACAGAATCTACGAAGGGAGAGAGAGAGAGACAGACCTTCTAATCACTAGTTGAATGGAATCTCGTTAAGAACATTTTTTTTCCTATCGGGGGTGGTTGGATTAAGACACGATGAAAAATCGTTTTTTTATCAAGGGACAACTTTATATTTTTAAAGCAAACAAATAGAGTATGACTCGATTCCGGTGCTGTCTTTGATCGCGATGCGTGCAGCTCTTATTATACCCTCCTCGAATTCGAGAACGTTCCAAATCGACGAACTGCGACTGAGAGGATTTAGGATTAAGGGACTTTAACGATTACGTAAGAAGCTAAAGCGGTGACTTGTCTATTTTTGGCCTTTGTTTAGCACCTTTTAGTAATTAAGATTTTCATTCGGCAATTCGCAGCGCTGCGAACTCGATGAACTGATTGTGCGAGGAACGTCTTGATTCGCACGAGAAATTATAAGAATAAACGTGAATGGAACAATTACTGTTAAATTCAAAATCGTTGTTATAATGATGACATACAAATTCATTTATGCAAATTTATTTAAAAAAAAATGAACGGCGCGTCAAAGCCCACTGAATATTATATATGCACGAAGCTGCAAAGTATAATTTTTTAAAAAATTTCAAGCCTACTCAGGCATAATAAATGATGCAAAAGTACCATGTCAGCGACATGTATACCGCTGCTCCAAAGAAAAAAAAAAACGTAAGGTAACATACTCTTTAGCTCACTCATTGGCCGTTAAATACCCTTTAAATCACTCGTAAAAAAAATGCCGTAAACTCCCTCGAAAATTCGCGACCGCTTTGTAATCATCTCTCGTCGTCGTCGTCGTCGTCGAGTATTCGCGTGTGCAGGTGCGACGTAATTTGCGAAAAAGAGACGAAGAAGAAGTTGGTGCGCATCTCCGCACGCGACACTAGCGATTCCACACGCTGCACACACGAGGAGTTATTTTACGAGGCGTACGAAATTAAGGGTGTAATGTGGTCAATTATGCTTGATGACGGCTGACGCGGTTTGAGCTTGGAATTTATTTTCGTGTCGGATATCGTTGTCTTAAAAGTGATGTAACTTTGGATGTGACCGAAGGAATTTTCCTTTTCGCGAGAAACTTAACTGCAACATTATTACTACACGAAAGCCATACTATTCTAATCTTCACTATGCATGAGAAATACTTATTACTGATCAACTCTGCAATCCCTCCAAAAAAAATAAAAAATGAACGCAATTAAATATACACGCACATACTCGCGCGAATCTTAACGCGACATGTACGATCGCAGCATTTCGTTTGTCCCCCCTCCTTTTTCGAGGGCGAGGAGGATATGGCATAAGCTAAAATCCCTTGGCGTGTCCCGTCAATTATTAAAGATCGTGACGACGCGTAATTCGCGCGAGGCGAGGCGAGCGAAGAGAGAAAACCCCCCTGGCGGCTAAAGCTATATAGCCAGCGAGCGCGCGCATCTCATAAATCTTTCATTAATGTAAATTGCCCGTAAGCGCCTCTCTTTCTCCTCTCTCTCTCTCTCTCCAGGCTTTTGCCAGCAAGCTGCGGCGGCGACAGATGCTGCGTGTCCGTTCTTCGCCTCCCTTCGCCACCACTTTTTTTGTTTTTTTTTGTACCCTTCATTTCCAAGTTGAAGCTGACTTTGATCGTTGCTCTTTTTCGAGAGCTTTTTTTTGGAATTTTTCTTTGCGAGAGATTTTTCAATTAAGAATGGTATGACGTTTGAGTTTTTTTTTGTGAAAGAGTTTTAAATGTCATTGACGAATGGGCGTGCGCTATTTTTGCCGAATTCGATGTACTGCGATTTGTGCATTTTACGAGTGAAGAAACTTTGAATACACAAAAATAAACGATAATACTACAAAATCATTTGTGCAGTAACTAAAACATTTTGATTAAGAATAATTTTCAATAATTTCAACATACACTGTACATATATAACATAGATTCGTCGTTTTAATTTCTCATACAACTCCTATCTCACTGCAAAAAAAAAAAAATCTTTTCTTTCATATACCATACTTCATTCCGCTGCAATTCACAAAAGAAAATAGCGCACCCACACACATAGAGAAAAAACCTGGCACTCGAGATAAGACTGAAACCCATCAAAGCACAAACAATTAGAAAAAAAAAGAAGAAAAAAAGCATCGCGCACTCGTGAACATTTGGAATTAAAAGAAAAGAGTCTCTCGCGCATCACGTTGCCTCAAAGAGAGAGAGAGAGAGAGAGAGAGAGAAACTCAGCCCCCTTGCGGTATACGACCCCCCTCGTACTCGTTCCGTTTGGAAGGGGGAGAGAGAGAGTAGCGCGTCCTTTCAAGTTTCAGGCCACGCAAGCTGCTTTATAGCTGTTAAAACCACCTGTTACACGAAAAGGGGGGCGAGAGAGAGAGAGGGTGCGCGCCGACTCTGTTTTCATTTTTTTTTCTCTCCACACACTAGTAGTAGTGCTACTACTAGTCTACCCCCGCGATGCTCCGAAATACGATGTGGTTGAATGGATGCGATCAGTTGTGTTTTTTTTTTCTTTTTGTCGTCATTATTTTTTTCACGGGTTATCGAGTACTCAGCAATCATTCTCTCCTTTTTTTTTTTCTTTGAGGTGGTGTATAACAGTCGTCTCTCGTTAGAGAGGTGACTACTTCATCGTTTGTTCTTATTGTCATGGGTGGGTGTTAATGTCTTCCAGTTTGTCTTCAGTGGGAGTAATAATGGCTTTATGGCTCTTTGGGTGCAACGCGAGAGATATATTTTTTTTCAGAGCGAGAGGAGCTTTAGGAAACCTGATATTATCGAACAGGCTTTGTTAGGTAACTAGAGATGAATTAAAGGAGAGCATCATGGGTCAGTGGATATTCTGAAAATAGGATTAACTTTCGGGATTCATACGAATTTTTCAATGTCACTGTTACTCAAATAACGAATCGTTGAAAAATGGAAATTAATAAAAACTAACCCGACAAATTAAAGTTGCAAGAACGAGGGGATACTAACGCCATCCCTTGGGTTACGTAAAATTCTCGAACGTAAAACTTCATTTACCCTCTCGGGCTACGAAAATAATCAATAACCGCAAGCTCCGTGCTATGCGCTGATAACTGTACTGGGTGGATAAAGTCGATTTCTTGAACATCGCGAGCAGTCGGTGCAAAGCTTGCAAAACTGCAGTTACTTTTACCTGTAGGTAAAGCGGCTATCGGTACGAACAATATTTTGTCGAGTGGTAGATGGAATATTGAATGAAGTATTTTATCGATTCCATCCGATCGTAAGGCAGTTTTCATTCGTTATTATTGGTATCGAAAAAATATGTGAGTTTAATATTGAATTGTAAAAAAATTCGTTCGAATTTAAAGGATGAGGACATTACTTAAAGGTAGCATCAATGAAAACAAAAGTATTTATTGAAAGCCAAATATGTCGTTTAATACTGACGCATCGCATTTTATTAAATTAGTTTTAATCCATTAAATCGCAATAAATGTTACTTATATACGCCGGTATCGGTAATAAGTTTTACAATAAATGGTTGTGCATTGCAGTTTTTTTTTTCATAAAAAATGTCATATGCCTTCGTAATATATAGCTTACAATACGATATAACGATATTATTTATACGTACGATATTTATCAATTCTTTTTTTTTGATATACAGATCTCGCACCGCAATGAAACGTCGTCGCGCGCAAGCAAAAAAAAAATTTTTTTGTTTCATCGTATAATATATCTTTATAATCCCACCGTTAAAATTCATTTTTTTTTGTTCTTGATATATATTTACGTTAGACTTGCAGTCTCTAAATCGCCATTGGTATAATAATATAGAATATGTATATATATATTGTGTACTATTCCAGCATATGTATGTATATATATAATTTTTTTCTCCTCGCGCATCTCGCTGACTAATCTTTCGTTCTCTCCTTGTGTATTTTTTTTTGTTTTCTATGTTTTTATTATCTTCGTTCCGTCTCACTCTTCGTTAATTTTTTTTTTCTTCAATATATATATTTATTTTTCGCTTAGCTTACTGTATTTTTTTTTCTTTATGCAGTTGACACACACGTCCGCGACCTTTTATATACTCCTTACGTGTATTTTTTTTTACATCGAACCTTTTAGAGCTTTTTGTACCAGAAGAGATAATGTTCACCATTGCTGATCTGCAGATCATCCACACCTGAAACAAACAATAAAAAAAAATTGTCAAAAAAAGTTCTTTCCAACCAAAACAAATGATTTCTCACCTCCAGGAGCAACAAGCTGATTGCCAGGCGGTGAATTAGGCTCGGGTGGAGCGGGCAGCCTGTAAAGCAGCCAATAATGATAAGACATGGGTTCCTCCTTGTGTCCACCAAGCGTATGAACGTAATGACCGTTAGGCCACTCGTAAGCGGAAAATTGGAAATTGGGCGAGCGTTGTGCGGCCAAAACCATGACCTCGTAAAAGGTCTCGTTCTTCGGGGCGCTCAGTGTCAAATTGTAGATCTCGTCGACGTCGCTGCCAACCCACAGGGTGTAAGTGACATTGACGAGTGGCGCCTGCGGCTTTCCAATTATTATCGAGCTCGACAATTCATCTTCGTCCTCTTCGTCCTCTTCCATGACTACGCCACCACCTGCTGATGGACTACTGCCGCGAATGGTAATTGTGGTAATACTCGACGTCGTTGTCGTCGTCGTCGCTGCTGCTGCTGCTTGGCTCGTTGAAACTGATGGTTGCGTTGTAGTGCTGCGTAACAACGGGGTCGATGGCTCACCCACTGCGGGTTGTACAATGATTTTTTTTGTTTTAATAAATATTCTTTGATGGTTTTTATGCGTATCGATGTTTATTCAAACGTTTGCGTACGGATTTATTAAAAAACATCAAAGCTTAAAAGGGAACCCGTATGTATTGCATCCGTCAAACATTTATTTTTTCATCGACATTTCGTTTTTATCGCTCTCTGCACTCGACCCGCATGCAAAAAATAAAATCCATCCCTTTTCAATATCAAATAAAAAAAAGAGCATAAAAGAAAAAAAATTCCATACCATTGATATTAGCGATTCTCGGTGGTGAGCTATCGGCCAATCCTTGTCCGCAATCCAACATCCTGACACTGGCGATACCGCGAGGCGCCAAACCCATCACGACGTCGGCAGTGATTTGAAGATCGTCGTCGAACGAGCCATCGGGTCTCTGTCGATTTGCCAGCCATAAAAGCGCTGCTGTGCGATTCCAATTGTCCAACGATTCGTTCTCAACTTCCTCCAGTGCTTGCAGTGCCAAAGCTGTCGCTCGCAGATCACCAAAACCACCGTCGCGACGCTGACGCTGCGCTAAACTGATGGAGGGTTTGCGCACGAAGTGGGGTGGGTAACGGTGGCGGTGATCTTGGGCGATGCAGCGTAACGTCATTATACTCATCGCTAGAGTTTCTGCGGGTAAGAGATATGGGAAACGAGACGAGTTATAATTGGGAGTTTGAATTTGTGCAAGATGTTGTAACGCAGCGGATATTCATTTATCTTTCGTAAGTAAGCACGAGTTTGAAATATAACTCTTGTGCCAATCTGCTGCTGCTGCTACTCGATTGTGTTTTTGCTTTCTCGAAGAGAAAGCTTTGTAACAGTGAAAATTTTCGATTGCACAATTTTGATATTTTTCTACGTT
>JAWWMK010011083.1:0-24289 GCA_035047105.1 Galeopsomyia nigrocyanea
AGAGCTCGTTGAAAATTACATCACATGATCCATCACATGATTTATCACATGATCTATCACATGATCCATCACATGATTTATCACATGATCTATCACATGATCCATCACATGATAAATCATGTGTTTTATCATGGGTTTTATCATGTGTTTCATCATGTGATTTATCATATGTTTCATCATGAAAAAAAAATGCCGTATTAGGCAATTTTTCCTTCATCATATGATTAATCACATCACGAAACACATGATAAATGACATGATGAAACGCATGATAAAACACATGATTTATCATGTGATGGATCATGTGATAGATCATGTGTTTCATCATGTGATTAATCATATGATGAACGAAAAATCGCCTAGTACGGCATTTTTTTCATATCATATGATTAATCACATGATGAAACATATGATAAATCACACGATGAAACACATGATAAAATACATATTAGAACACATGATTTATCATGTGATGGATCATGTGATGGATTATGTGATGGATCATGTGATAGATCAATGAGGATCTCTGAGTTCTATGAAGTGGCATGAATTATGCTTTGCAAGATGATTCAGATTTTCAAAAGTTACTTAGCAACGTTGGATCACCGAAGTGTACGACAGTTTCTGCTGGCGGTCATCGATCGACTTCGATGATTCCCATGGGAAACGAGAATGAACTCCCAACATTTTCAGAAATATCTGGCGATAGTGACTATTCATTTGATGCCCCGCATGTTATGAGCTCATTTTTAAAAAATACGCCCGAAACTATTGGAAATGATTTCGCACACAAAAAGAAGGCAGATGTTTTATCAGAAGAAACAGAAACAGATGGGTCGGAGAAAATTTGCAATCAGACAACAAAACAATCAGAAAAAGTACAAACTGCATGTCAGGTATTATCTACTGCAACATTCAAAGAAGTTGTAGCTGTTGGTCGGCCTAAGACCGCAAGTAAAACCGCCATAGGTCTTGAACGACAAACGATGCCACAAAACTGGGATACCCGAAGTTCTGATCAGAAAAGATTGAGTATTGAAAGCAACGGTTCTCATGGCAAGTCGGATCTTGCTGTCACTATGCAGATCTTCGATGCGAGAGCTGACTTCGACGTGCATCGGCAGCTAGCAGTATAAACAACGGCGGCGATAAGGCCCAGCGTTGCCGAGGACTGCTGCGAGCCGATGCAGATGAGTCAGTCATCACCAGAGCCGATCAGCGAACGCACGCACTTTTGTATTGTTGTCGGGCGTTGTTGTAACAAAGGATTCTGTTATTTCTCACCCTCCTACGTTATTTCGTATGCTAACAGTATACTCCGTAGGATCCCACTACGAAAAGCTGTACTAGATAGCGTACTCAATTGGGAATACGATCTGGAAATTAAGGATTTATCCGACATTGACAAATGGATTATACCATTTTTGAATGACAGGTGTGATATTACCTTAGTCCGCGATCATTTTACGCAAACTGCATATAAATATCTTGAAAACACAATAGCCGACTCAAAGGAAAAAGATAAAGACAATATCTATCAGAAGTGTTTCAATAACATTCATGATTCTGCAATTGAACGCGACAGTTGCCTTCTATGGTTTGACTCTGAGTGTGTTGGCATGTCAGATGAGAGGGACGAGACTACGCTTTGGTTTTGTTTGAATTGTTCTCCTAGAAGAGATACTTGATTGCCCATAGTACATTTTTTTTACTAAGTTACTTTCAGTGTAAAATTATTTTTGAGTATTGCATAATGGTAAGATCTAAAACCCAAACATTTAAAAGCCATTTACCACGACTGAGTGACTGTCACTGAATTTTTTTATTTCGAATGATTATAAAATAAAAGAAAAACTAAAAATGTACCTGATTGTACAATTTATTGAACATTCACGCTTTTTTGTCGAGTTTGATTCAAATGTTAAATATAAAAAAGTTTGCTTCGTGAAGTGGAGAACTTAGTAGAATTTACGAAAACCTTAGTAGAACTTTAAAACAAATATACACAAATTAGAGGGAGGTGTTGCGTGTTCATATATATCGAATAAGCAGACTCAACGAAATTAGTACAGAATATAGAGCGTTTCTTTTTAAAATGCTGTTTTATTGAGTTGTTGGTCCCTACATACATTATCGTTTGGCGAAAAAAATATTGCCCGTGAACTTTCAAATCTCGACGTCGAGTAGGTAGCGCTCTGATTGGATACTGGAGATGAACAGTCTAGACCGCGCGCAGGTCATTAGCCGCGCGTACGAAACATGCGCGGACTATAGAATGTGACATTTCGGAAGAAGGCATTACGAAGAAACGAGCGAGCGTGGCGCTCTTTCGAAGGTAGTCTGCACAGGGCCGCGTGAAATTAAACTTCTTCTGCTGGATTATCTGACTACAACGCTGCGTTTTGGATGTTGACGCGAGAAGTACGATTGGCCGTAGTGACGTGGATTAGGTGCTGTTTGAAAAGTAGCGCATGCCGTGTTGTGCGCTCGCCGTTAGGCCGCATTGCGACTATAGTAGTCTGTGCCGTGAAAAATCTGTTGCAAGCACTAGTCGCCTACGCAGAACATCTCTATCTTTGGCGTGTGCTGTGACGCGAAGCTGAAGTCCGCATGTTTGAGTAGGGCTTTCCTCGGGATGAAATGCATAAAAAGCTGCAGTTCAATGGCGTGGAAGGTCGTGGCGTCGGAGGCTGGTTCACTTGCTATTCTAGTCTCTCCGACAGCATTCGTAGAGAAGCATAGAGGCCATATTTTACTTTTCAAAGCCGTAGTCTTCGAATTTATCGGTGACAAAATCGTCAAGCTCCCTGTCCATCTCATCGGCGAAATATTCTGCAGCAATATTATTGAGATCGCTTCGCGTCGTAGATTAATGAGTGCCCAGTAGGATCGAGATTAACTTCCATGAGACCGGACAGGTAGATTGTTTGCTCTCGAGCAGAGACATCATGGAGCTCGCAATCGCAATGCAGCAGGTTGATCCGAGGTTCGTCAAGCTAACCTAATCCCATTCAGCCGTCGTAAGTTCAATAATCCCGGAGGCAGGACTGCGCTCGACGTGCACCACCAGTCTAGCGCTGCCGACGGTAGAGCTTGGCTCTCATACTTGGGCACTTGTTTATCTGCGGGTGTATGAGAGCAAACAAGTGCAGAATGCTGATCGAAGCAATGTAGTCTGGTAAGCATACGGATGGGCTGAGACGCGGTAACAGCAGCACTGCACTGCAACTCCCGGCACTCAGATGTATGAAAATCAATTGACCGTTCTTGTATTGTTGCAGGATCTTGTCATCTCGTCGAAGTCTGGTGTTGCAAATTATAGACGTCGAGTTAGAAATTTCCGTGTGCCGTTTACCGTCAGTACGCATAAAGCCAGCCGGGGGCGGTCAAAGACTTTCAAACGAGTACGCTGCGAAAGAGCTGAGTTGTTTGTAGAAGAACGGCTGCTTGGTGCAGAGCGGACTTGCTTCCCGCTCCTCAATCCCGGCATCGAGACTTCGCGAGGTCACAGCCAAGCAGCACCGTGAAATAAACTCCACATCGTGGCTGAGCTAGCGCAACATGTAGTATGCGTTGAGGCCAAGCGAATGCTATCTTCGATACTTTTCTGGCCCGCAGAGCGACTTCCGTAGGGAAATCATGACGACGAAGCCAAGCTGGAGCAGAGGCCTCTCTCCAAATGAGCCTCGCTAGCTGACACAGTAGTTTGAAGAGCGAAGTCTGCCGTGCTGATACTCACAGATTGCCCACGTGCATAAGTGGCAAAAGAAATCTAGCAAAGAGACTAATACAGCAGCGAATCGCCCAATCAGCTCTCGAAAAATTTCATAGACTGCAGACACTCTTCTTCTGCCTCGAGGACTCAGCCATGTCATATGGATCCCAAAGAAAATGACCTCAAGAGTGAGCCGGCCTATTTCTCGGATTTGACCTCGGCATGCTACTACCGTTCGGAGATACGACGGCACGTAGTTCACAGATGACGATACCATTTGAGCAGGGGTGCCCTCGTCAGAACAGATGTGAGCATGACCGGTCGCGGCTATACGTAGCTCAGCTACCACCAAGCTGCCAGCAATATCGCAGGATACAAACAATTATCTTGTATATATCATCGGGCGATACTGAGCTGCTGTTATTCTTGTCCAACTTGTCGATGAAGAGGCTACTGTGTGAATCCTCTTCATCTGCTTCAGGCAAGCTACAATCGCGAGCACATACGAACATTAGGATGACACTTCTCAGGTAGCTCCCAAATTAAAAGCTGGCAACGATTTATTGATTTATTAATTTTTTTCTTTTAATTACAACCAAAAAGTTTCTCCAACGTAATGAAACCTTCGTTTCCGGGCACAATTTTTTCAGTAACAAAGTCACCGAAATTAAATCGTGAAACGTGACATTATTTACTACTCTTACTCTCTTTACATTTTAAACTCCACTTCTCTTAAAACGACTATTATCTGTAATTTTAAGTTAATTCTTACTATGAAAAAAGAGCCTGCATACAAAAGCTTTGCTTCATAAACGACAAAGAAGGTTAAACTCACCTCCAGCTGAACCAAACGAAACGACTGTTTTTTTATTATTCAGACTACTCCTAGACAGTCGTGGATGGATCGATCACACCGAATCGAGCTGTCACACGGCTTATACTCTTGAATTCTTTGAGTTTTTTATTTTTCTGCAGCAACGCTCTCTCGTTCTTGTACTACCAAGACGTATGCTTTTGTTCTGTCTTCCTCCTCGCTTCTTTAATTCATCCAGTCTCGTCCAAAACTCGTTTGTCGGTGTCATATTCATCGGGCCTGGGTTGTTTTTTTGGCGACGGCTTTCGGTTTCTGACGAACTGCTCGGCCTTTTGAATTATATGCCTCGAGCTGGCGTCTGCTCTTTCGCTCAAAATGAATATTCAAGGCGACGTCGACGTAATTATAGTACGAGGATCCCAGCCTTCCCACTGTTATAGACTTACTTCCGGTAACATTTGGCGAGGCGTTCGTTTTAGAATACCGTGACCTTTAAAACAAAAGGTGAACGACATTAAAATAGATTGATCTTGAATGGATTGTTAGTAACGGGCACGTGGTGGTGAGTATTGTTGGTCAGTATTGAAGACGAATTCGCTCTGAGCAGATGACTCGAGTTACCGTCAAAAGGAAAAGAAGGAAAAAACTACCTGCGCACCGCTATCATAGGCAGTTTTTGGGATGCGACTCTATTTACGACTGGGCACCCGTGCGGGCTTGTCAGAAAAGTTAGCTCAGTGAACACCCGACGAGAGCTCCCATCCATCAGCTGGTGCATTTCAGCGATCTCCTCTCCCGCCTTTGTCCTTGACATGGATGCCGAGGCCGTGCAGCGTCTTCTTCGCTCCGAACAGCATCACTATACAGTGCAAGTACGAACATACAGAATGTCGCACTCTCGAGCTCCGCGATCTGGAATCTGCTCTGGGTCTTACAGATAAAATCAACCTTATAGATAGCACAGAGGCCTATCTTCAAATGCACCGTCGCAAGCTTCGTCACGTGACATGGTTGTTTCGAGCGATCTGTCCCACTGACACTCAGGCGGCATTGCGGACTGGGGAGTTTATGCAATCACGTTGTGGCTCCTCGCTGAGAATGCTGCAGTAGCTGCAGCTGTCTGCAACGCCGCATAGAGCGGATGGTTGACTTGCACGCCCGTCGTGCCATTCTCGTGCCATTTTTTCGATGCAGATACCGTACGGTCTCTCTTCGTCCGGTACAATTTCGTTCATACAGGTGGGAAGAAAACGGGATTCACTGGGACCGCGCTCCAGACAGGCTGCAACCTCAAGTATAAACAAACGTTGAGGTGATATTGTTCAGGCGACTCGGAAATTCAATCTTTATAATTATGTTCAACAAACTACACCCCATTTTAAATTAAAGCGGCTGAATTAGAGAAGCAGCACCATTTGATAAGCGCCCAAATATTTTGGCTTGAATTTCAAATGGTCTCCTGTAACTCTAGCGACACGTTCGTATGAGGTCACATTTTTATTAATAACGGAAAAACCAACAAACGTTTGCTAGTAAATTTATGTGAAATAAACGGATTTTCACATTTTATGACTCGTGTCAGCTCAAGATGACTTTCGAGTATAACATCAATTTAACTTGTACTTAGAAAAATGAAACCTTGTTCGAATGTTTCAAACAAACGTGCGATATTTCATGCAGCGAAGATCGAATTTTTATTGAACATACTCTTAGGCAGGTTTTAGGAGGTCGTTTCTCGGTCGGCGAAACCCACCAAGATTCGGCTCACTGCGATGGCCTCTTAACCATGCAGCTGATTTACCGTGTCTTGGGGCGAGGCTTTGTCGTCCGTCGGCTTGATTAACTCACCTTACACTTCCAAGGCCTTTTAATCAAAGTTCGTCTCTTTTGCATCAGCACTTTACCGCTGATTTTCTGTCGCGACATGTACTCTCCGTCGAAGCAGTTCTTCTAATCCACGTGACTTATTCAGTTTATCTAGTCGCACCTGTCGGTATTGACTTCATCGCTACTTGACCTGGGCTGCTTGCTTGGAGAAGGCTCGTCTGATGCTGATCTCGTTTTTGATATCTGACGATCTGTCCGGCTTCATACCTTTCGGACCATTGCCGCTTCTCGAGCACGTTGCGTCATATACGACTAAATCTTACGCTAGCCAGACAGAGATCGAGTACATACTACGTTAAAATGCTGCCGAGTGTCGTGGCCTGGTACTTGAAAAGATCGAGTGAGCCGGTGACCAAGTATTGCGCCAATATCGCCTCGCTCAAGCTATTTCCAAAGGCACGTTTCTAAGTGCTCCCTCCGTGGTTTCAATCGCCAGCTTCAGGTATCTGCTGCAGCTGCTTCTGCGCGAGTCTTGCTCGAAACGATGCTTGCCTGCCAGCCAGTCAGCTTGACTCCGCGCACGAACTTACCAACGCAAGTAGACTGCTAGGACACCGTGCAAGGATTCCTCCTGGAGAGACAGGACTTTGAACTCCGTATGATTTAGACTGAGAGGGCAAGCGAGCGTCTTGCGAAGTTCGGCGCACTACGGCAGCGAGATAAAAGAAGCAAAAGACAAGCGAATGAGTGCAACGTGAACAAGGTAGAGAAATGGGCCGTGAGGCCGCGGCTCGAGATGAGGATCAAGACTGAGATGCGATGGCTACTCACGCGGACTGGCGAGGCCTAAGAGCCGTTTAGTGTGACTGATACTGCCGCGGCACCAACTTCTCGTAGGCGACCAGCCGCTCGGCTCGTGACCTGCTTAGCCGCTGGCGCTCCTCGAGCACGAGGTTGAGCTCCTTTTTGGCGTTTTTCTTGGCGGCGAGGGCCTTGCCCTGCTCAGGCTCCTCGGCCAAACGGTCGGCCCAGCTGTCGAACTTGTCTTCCTCGTGCTTCAACCACAGCAGCTTACGGCCGAACTCCTCCAGCAGCTGGCACCGGCCTCCAGGCTCGCGCGGTCCGCCAAGGTTAGCCTACAACATCCGCTGCTCTCGCAGCTGCTTCTCCAGGCGCTCCAGCAAAAAGCTCGCCTGGCCGAGTCAGATCAATATCGAATCCAGGGCATTTTGCAAGCCCTGACTCTGCAACAGACACGCCTCGAGTTCTCGGCAGCGCTCCGACAGGGACTGGCTAAGCTGGGCGTGCTTATCCATGAAGCGCTGCATGGGCTCCTCGATGTCATGCCGCTGCTGCGCGGCGAGGCTCGCACCGCCAGCCTCGAGCGGTAGCCGCTTGACGTACAGACCCTTGGCGACCCTGAGCTGTGAGGTGCATCCCAACAGCTCCTTGTAGCTCGTGGTCAGGTGAGCCACCACGGCCCGCACCGGCGAGTTTTGCACCAAAATGGGCTCCTTGGGCGATAGTCGCTGCGGCAGCAAGGTTCGGCAATCGTTCAGCAGCTGCAGGTACTCCTTGCTCTCGTCGCAGAAGTTCTACGACATGGTGACGAAGCGCAGATCTACTTGGTAGGCTATCACCTTGCTCGCGAGCTCGCATGTGCCCTCCTGCTCGCGGCTTCTCGACAGACCTCGCAGCTCGCTCAGTCCACGTTCCTTCTCCTCGAGCTGCATCTCAACCAGACCTTCAGCGACGATACCTCGCTCCTGCAATCCGGCACTGCCGGGCATTCTGTCAGTTCATTCTGTTATTGCTATCGAGTCATTGCCCTGCGCGCTCAATGCAATCATATAGCGATACTAGCCGAGCTCAGCGGACTGGCCGCCTACTCGTCGCTGTCACCAGGGCTGCATCCTTCCGGGCTCTGCGTCCAAAAACCACCGAACATCCTGCGTGACTACTATTGCTACTGCGTCTGATGGGCAGCTCTATGGCAGTCTGGTAGTGCTGGGTCAGGGCGATTGACCCGGCGCCAACCTCGAAGAACGGGGAGATGTACCAACTGGAGCCGTAACAATGAGTAGAACGCGACGGCCAGCGACTTGGACCTCTGAATCTACGGAGTGCTTTGTGGCCTTGAGCGGCCCCGTCGCGAATACCAGCTCGGCGGAACAGATGACAAACTTGGTGACGATCGTCTGCATGTCGACATCCTGGAGGGCGGTTAATTCGCCAACCTTCAGCTCCTTACGGGGCAGCAGATTTGGCACCCAAGTTATGGCCAAGTTGCGGGCAATCGTGCCGGTCTTCTCGCCGCTAGTGACCACGCGCATCCGGTATCGCATCAGGTACCCGAGGATCCTGCAAATGCAAACGAAAGAAAAGTCTTAGTATTTGTAGCAGCAGCAGAAAGACGCGACAGCGATGCAGTGTGTATGTACTTGTAATGAGGCGAAGGCTGCTTGCGTACCGCCACTTTCTGGCGAGGCGCTCCGAGTCGTTGGTCGGCTGAACCGCGCTGATGAAGCTCGAGAAGCATTGGTAGGTGCAGAGCTGGTTGAGCAGCTAACGGAAGTACATCTTAAGGAGCAAGGCAACCGAGCTCATGTCACGGAAGATGCCCTCGTCGAAGTATAACGCCAGCATAAGGGACCTCGACGAAGATCTGCTGCAGTCACTTGGTGTTGGGGCAGATTTTGTCAACGTGGCCAAGGAGCTCGATAAACTCGGTGCTACAAGCCAGTACTTTGAGAACCTCGCACGCCGATTTAAAGGTGCTCGCCGAGGTTGCAGCCCAACACGCGTAGGTATTATGTGCTTGTAGCGCCATTGCGACGACCGGCTCATTTTTAACGACCGGAAGAAGACGATCAGCTTGCCGTGCGTACGCAGCAATCGCTTCTCAGGCTGGGTTGCGACTGCGAACAGGTGATCTGCTTTGAGCTGCTCAGAGCTGCTGCTGCAGCTGCAGCTGCAGAGGCGCCAGATGTTGAGGCAGCTTGCCGCCGTTTAGCTGCTCTCACCGGGCGGCAGCTTGTTAATCACGCTGATCTTGTCGCCCAAATGGAAGGAGATCTTGTCCTGGGCCTGGGCCTGGACATCCTTAGGCCGCTGCCACAGCGGGCGCGTTGATGGAGCAATTACATAGCAATTGCAGGCCCTCGTGGCTCTGCCCGGAGTAACGCTCGAAGTAGACTCTTAGCTGATCTGGTCGCGTTCGCTCCTCCTGCTTCTCCCGCAGCTCGGCCAGCATGTCGAACATAGCAGGTTTTCGTGGATGGGCTCGAGCGTCCAACAGGCGTAGATTCGGAGAGTCTTATATACGGGCTCGCGAGAGACAGCATCTCAAGAAGCTACCGGTGAGGACTTCCGACGCGAGCGTTATTCTGCCGCAAGCGAATCAAAAACAATTAGTCTCGTTGCGTTTACGTGTAGCGAGCAATAACTGTATCTTAACAATAGTAGTTTTACTCACCAAAAAAAGTTTATACTTGTTGTCACATTTTTGGCATGGCTCTAAATGTTAGGTAACGTTGGGTGAGCAGTTTCAGCAGCGCATTCCGTTAGCCGAGGTGTTGAAATGTAGGGACCTTAGAAGATCTTGACATAATCACCTTTCAAACAGCCCTGGACCAGCCCATTGTTTTAGAAAATGTTGCTACTGCGAAATTTGTTAGCCACCTGAAAGTTTTGGATATCAGTTAATTAATAATTTAGGGGCGACTCGGAGACACGCTCCGGTCCAACACTCACCTCGCACTGATCTTCAACAAAGATGCACTCCAAGATAATGGAAGTTCAGTGGCAGTTCAGGCAGTAGCTGCACTTGGCTGGCAGCGAGCCAACATAATACAGGTGGCCTTACAGATGCAATTACGCTCGTACACAGCATACGCTGCGCTTACAGCTTAACAGCATCTTCAAAGGCGAGCGGCAAAGCTATACTTTATTGATTAAAATTAGTAAGAGTTGCGTTTTACGTTTAAAGCACTCGCCTTGTTTGTGATGAAAGAGCTGTTTGATTGAGAGCCCCCTCGTAAGACAAGCCCAATGTCAATGCATATGAGCAGTTACTGTACCTTAGTCCAATACCAAGAACTCTTAATGTTGCTGGCGTTTTCCTCAATACGCAACTACTAGCAATGATTGTTAGTGGAGGACTCTGCAAACCATAGTATCAGAATGAAAGCGAATCCACAGTGTTAATAACACAGTAACATAATCAACTTACCTTAATATGGTCAATTGACCCAGGTCTTAAAAGCAGGCTAATATCTAGCTGCTGAGCACACTGACCAAGAAGAACATGCGCCAGCATATATGAGACTCTATAAACACAAGGCTATTAGTGAGACTTGTTACTACTTCATGCTTGCATGCCATGTTATTCTGATTTGAGCAGACATGCCAAATTAATTATATTTAAAATATAATTGATACTTACGATGCACGGCAACCAGTAGACTCGGCACTTTTCTTAACAAAACAAGCGCTTATAACCTAAAATCATACATGAACCTTACGGCGCATTCACACGCACGCAAGCTACGCATAGGAAATTTCGTCGTCGTGATTTGAAAATGGGACCTACTGTTGGCGTGGTCTGCATGTAACAATATACCCTGACACCCCGTCAGGTGAATTAATAATTAAAAAATATATCTACCGTCTACTATCACCATGCACCGTTCACCGTTCACCGTGGATTTACAAACAAAGCTGTGAAAACAAATATAACACCTTCTTTTCCATGTTTTATTATATTATAAAAAAAAATTGTGTACTTAAAGAAGAAGAGGTTACTATGTATTATGTACAGAGAAAAAAAACCTTGCACTTATTTTTTGTTTGCTCAGTTAGCTATTGACTTGGCCGTATTAACCTTGGTTATATCGTTTTAGCTACCGTTTTAGTTGCAGAAAAAGTTTCTTTGCTTTATTACATTTCCTTTGAACTATCACATTACAATTTACTTATATAATTTATTTATCTGAAATCATCATAACTGATTTAACTATTATTTTATGACCAATTGATCATAATTAATTATTCTTTATCTATTAATATTGAGAATGTTGAAATAAATGTATTTCATGTAATATTTGTTTTTACAGTCTTTTTGAGATTCTTTTTCATCACAAAGTAATAATTTTTTTTTCTTTTACAGGTATTTTTCCATGCAGCCTTACGACAAGTGTGAATTTTACTAACTTTGTTACAGAGATTAAAATACGGTTAATTTTGTATATATTGTTACATAAGATTGAATGACGCAACATATTGAATAAATAAGAAACTATTGGACAATAAGTGAAACTAACTTTTTAAAAATTATACCGGACCATACCAAATACCTGATCTATACGTATAATCAATAAACGTACCTTATATATCTACCGCACGAAAGTCCGTACCAGTTTTGTACATATTTGTTCGATTTTTTCGAATTATAACAATAGAATAGCTATGCTGCTTCTGGATCAAGCACCCCCCTCCCCGCAGCCGTTTGAACCAAAGATTTCTTTTTAAGCGGCCGTTTTGGTCTAACCGTCTGAGCCAACGATTTTTACTAAGTGCTGGTACCGACATTTGTATTTAAGGAGGCTATTGGCCGTTTTGATCTGGGCCAGTGATTCTTTTGGCGAGCGGATTTTTTTCGCGCATGAACAGTATAGCTGAGTATCTTTTATCTGCTTATCTGGATATTTTTTAAGCGGAAGATCTAGCAAAAAAATCATGTTTTTTGGTAAAATAATCGTCCTTATGCCGATTCTGAACCAAATTAGTGCTTAACTATAATAGCGTTGTTTTGCAGAGCTGGAACGTGTTCGTTTTCTGCACAGAAAACGATCACGTTCTTTGCAGCGTCCTTGGTAATTACCTCGTTTTCAGACTAAAGGTTTTTGCCAGACTGGCAGAAAACGTTAGACCGCGTTTTGTAGGATATTCTGCTTAGAGATACGTTGTTCAGAATCGGCATGAGGACGATTATTTTACCACAAAAATAATTGGGTTATTTTTTTTACCAGAAATTTTTTTTGAAGGGTTTGAATGGTAGGAGCCCCAACCACGCTCCTATTCCTGAGATTCAACCAACATCATAATCTCTCCGACCCTTCAAAAAAAAAATCTATCGACATATTTTTGTAACCATCATTTTTGGGTATTAGTTGATAGGCTGCCAATCCATGTATACGTTATGAAGATAGAATTTTTTCATCTACTGGGCATTGTGTAGTGCACACTGTGTCTTTGATGATCTGCTATGATATGGACACACTGTGACTAATTTTGCTAGTTTTGTGGTTCCGTAGTCAAGTTCATCAATATCGCGAGCTGGCAATCTAAATCTCTGCAGCCACTCTTTGTTTGCGGTTCCAGAAACAAATGCTGTCTTGGAGTTGCCCAATGTTCCTTTGATGATTTCTCCAATCTTCGTGTAAGGCCACTCGCCCGAACTCCAAGAGATGCCGTGAAGATGACGTTCACGCCACGAGTTCTCGTTCTTGTATTTCCGTGTGAGTCTTTTCCAGGTAAAGGGCGGTTCGAAGAGTCGCACTAGAGGATCTGCGTCGTACTCGAGAGGAATAATGACCAGCTCCTTCAGGGCGAAATCACCTCCAGACTGCTTGAATCCTAGCAGGTCCACCACGAAAGCCATTCTGAACAAAAATGAGCAACTGGCGCTCCTGCACTTCGTCTTATACTCGTATCCCCCCTGCGCTACCCTGTCGAGCTGCCTTTTTCCAAACAATCAGAGTCGAGTCTCCCACTACACCACTTTTTTCACATCCCCACTCACTGCATTGTACTGCACGATGCGATCATGTAGAATCAGGCAGTAGGCTGGTGTATTCTCTGGAAAATTCTTTCGAGCCTCAAACTCGAGTCTCACGTCGACTGGGGCATTCTTGAGATATTCATTTTGCTTCGAGCAGTCAATCACTATCAGCGGCACTTTCTCGATGAAATCTTTTCTGTTGAGTATAGGCTCCGGATCCTTAGTGTAGTAATCATTTTGAAAATTCGCAAACATATCGTAGAGCATGGCGTATTGATGTTGATTGATGTTGAGGTTAAGATTTCCATATGGGTAGTACTGTGAATTCAGAAATAGTTTGACGTTGCTGATATTGCAGTGATCAAATTGACTTCCGTTGACAGATTTCGCATCTTTTTGTTTAGTTTGGAAAGCCAAGACGATGAAGCGTGGTTTTTCCAGCTGATTGAATGTTTTGACGGTCCAAACGTGTCTCGACGTGCCCGGTAACTTTGGGTACTCGTACAACTCCCGGGAACGGAAACTCATGGTGATTGGTCGCCAATGTAATTGAACAGTTTGATTTTTTGTCTGTCTGCTACAATAACGTTAGGCATCAACCACTCTATTTTCGTCAACGTAATCTTGAAATCCCCATGGGTAGCAGCATCATTTGCTGTAGCACCTGGTGTAGGTTCTACGGTGACTGAATTCGTATCTGTTCTTGATCTAGTGATAATTAGTTCATGCTTCATGTTTACAACAATTTTAGTGTAATCCTCTGCAAAGCCCAGCAACATACTAAGTGGAATAGTGATGTCAAAGTAACCAGTAGCATTGACTACTAGATTTTTCGTATCATTATTGCCGTACCATTCGGCATTTTTGCTAACCAAATTTTGACTAGGATTGAGTGATAGCCAGTTTTTCAGGACACTAGTCAATCCCACATTCTTTGACTTGTCGATTTCAATGGCGTTGATTTCGTAGCGAATTTCCTCAAACATATGACAGATGGCATTGTTGACTAATTTAGCTTTTTGTCGACACTGTCCCGTCCGATTTTGTCAATCTTCCATAGATGTGAAGCATGCTGCGTGATGGTAGAAGACACAAATCTTTGATGTTGAATGGAAATCCGAATTTCGTCGCTGTTGTTGTACGACGATGATGAGTAAAGTTGGTGTGCATGAATCTCATAATGAGCGGTAGACTCATCGAAACCGACACCTGATTGAATGTTTAGAATTTCTTCCATTTCGTTAAAAACAGCAAACTAGTATACAGGTTATCTTCCACCACTGCCGTTTACGACCTTTAGGCCGACACTCTTCAGGAACTGTATGTTTCGACGTGTTAGCGCTCCGGTGGTTCGCTGTCGACTGATGCCTCGTTGGCATGGTGGGCTACTTATATACCCACCGCCAACCTTTCTGTTGAATAATAAGCCCATTACGTAGTCGCTTTGATGTGAACTCGCACAGCGATGACTTCTCCTCGAAAATCCATCAACTTGCCGTTTTGATCGACAATGCGTATTTGCAAATGATTGATGGTCTTGCAAGTTATCGGAATATAAATCACGTGTGAGAGAACTTCAATGATTTTATATCATGGTGGTGCAGTTGGAAAAAATTCGTGAATGCTGTGTCCTTTCTGTTCGTTTATATATACTCCAGAGATGATATTGCAGTCGACTCTCAATGCGTTGATTTTCAGTATGGCGATAGGTAAGTCTGACTCATTAGAAATGTTGGGTGGTAATTCTCGACGTCCGAAGCCCAACAGTCGCCCAATGGAATCTTCGTTTCGGAAATCAATTGTATGTGTATACTTGATGATACTACGAAGAGTTCTGTTGTTAGGTTTGAGACTGATTTCAATACCCTCCTCGGCCAATGCGTTTTCAAGAAAGTCCTCAATTTCCTTGATTTCGTAGCTTCCGTTGGATAAAACAAATTCCTTGACGCCAGCGTAAAGTTTGTTATTGGTCGAATCAATGTTTGGTATAGAGTTGAACGTTAGCAGCTCTATCAAACTCAAGACGTATTCCTTGTTTAGTGATAGCTCTATTGGTGGGAAGTAGTAGGCCTCGAGTACCGATGATGTGTCTGAAAGACTTAATGTCAGTGAGCTTTCCATGACAGTTGTCGACAGAATGAGTCGTTGTCGGTGAATGCAGCTCCTTATATAGCTCTTCATCGGCCAAGTTTATTGGACAAAAACTGTAAACAAAGATGGCCGCAGTTATAGGTATTGTAGTCTTGGTATCTCTCATGATTGTATTTGACTTTATCGACATTGAGATAAAGCATTAAAACCAATGGAGGTTGTAGATCACCAAAACTGTCAAAGTAGACAACGTTCTGGTCTGTCTTGCGATCTGCCACCCAGTGTGTACCAGGCCCATTTTTATCATCTAAATTAATGATGGCTGATTCTCTGTAGTGAAGCCCTCCAGCAGGTAGATCATTTCTCATGTATACTCCTCGAAAATTTGGAATCTTCATTAGTTTGTCATACTTTATCAAGTCATAGTCGGATAGTGCTCGATTGGGCGATCTCATTTCCTCGAACTTTTTTTTTAAACCTCTTCCTGACCATGGTCTCAGATAGAAACCAAAGCCATTTTTCCAGGGTCTCAAGTACAAGCCTTTACCCATAGCAATGGCTTCCATTGTTTGATTATGCCGTTGAGATTCTTCCAATTGTTTTCGTGCTGATTTGGCATCATTCACGGCCTTGACTATACCAGCAGCACCACCAGCAAGAGGACCAGTTGCACTTAAACCTGCAAACAGAGGAATGAGGAACGGAAGAACACCACCAACTTTCGCTGAAACTGGTAGTATTCGAGGCATACCACCTTTGCCACCAGCCTTTCTCACAGCATCTTTGGCAGCTTGTAAAGCCGAGCGAATAACTGTGACTGATTTGTTGGTTGGTATTTCTACAGCTTTTGAAGCAGCACTCACAATTTTTTTCAGTGTAACGCTCGGCTTTTTCTTCTTCTGATTAACAGTCCTCCTCGTCTTCTTCTTCAATCCAGCGCCATTTTTCTTTTTTCTGCAAACGGTCTTTTTCTTTCCGACTCTTTTCTTTATAGCAGCACCTTGTCGTTTCCTCTTGAGGCCTATGCCAAACGTACTTTTAATCTTCATGGCGTTCGTTACAGCATAAGCTGCTGCTTTCTCACCAAAGGTACTGTCCTTCGCCAACACTCTATTCCAAACTTTATTCGCCAACACTCTATCGGCTTCGTTTCGCGCTGCAATGTCTTCTCGATTTTGCGAGTAGGCAATATCGTATTGCTTGCAGGCTACGTCGAGAGGATTGATACCTGGATCACCACGTGCTAGACGTTCCTTTAGTCGTGTTCCTGGTCCATAGTACTGATAACCTCCTGGCAAATGAAGCTCAAATGGAAGTGAATTGATGAGTTTGTTGACAATACCTCGTCCTTGGCGTCTGCGATGCTCGAACGTCACTGTTCGGCGGTCGCTGCGTGACTGAGCTCCGGCTATAAAAGCGCTCGTATTTATACCAGGAGCTCACAAGGAAGATTAGGGACGTGTGTGTCGCCGATTTCAGTGAGACTGTAATATTTTGTAGAGAAGTAATAGTAAAAGACAATTACTTTTCCTTTTCGGCTAATACGCATTTTAAAGGGGTGAATACTACCTCAAAGTTTACCCCCAAAAATCGTTTTTTCCGGATATCTCCGTTCCTACACAATATTTGCTTTTAAAAACAACGGAAAAATGTTAGCTACTAAATAACATCTCCATTAGACGTACCAAGGTCCAAGGGGATTCCATCCTTTATTTTTTTATAAGGGTAAAAGTAACTTTTTTCTTAATTTTTTTTCTCGTAAAATTTTTAATCTAATTGAATTTGAATGATTCTTTTTTTTAGAAGGGAAATTGGAAAATGAAGTAGATGTGTTACTCGTTTTTTTTTTTTTAAATATGGCGTAAAACATCGTTCAATTAATTTTTTTCTTTTAATTTAAACAAAGCGCTATAAGGGTAAAATTTTTTGATAAAATTGGAATATATCATAGAACGCCAACAAGAAAAAGGCAAGTGTTTTTTTATGGGTTAATATGCATTTTAATGGGGTAAAAACTATCTCCAAAATTCACCCCAAAATCCGTTTCTCAAGATATCTCCATTTCTATGCAATATATTTTTTTGAAAAAAATTAAAATATAATGGTTACTAAATAGCAATGCTATATATAGATCAATGGCTGAGGAGAGCTGCATACCTAATTTTTTATAAGGGTGAAAATGACGTTTTTCTTAAATTTTTCTCCCGTAAAATTGTTCATCTAATCCAATGTCAATGAAACTTATTTTATTCAGAAGGACATTGGAAGACCACATTTTGGATAAATTGATAAATTCTTCAATGGACAATTTATCTTTAAAAACAATAATTGATTCATTAAGTAAAATAAAATATATATATATATATATATATATACATATATGTGGGATTGTAGTTGTATGATTGTGTGTGTGTTAGTGTATAAGAGTGAGCGAGAGCCGGGTTGTCCGTGAGTGAGAGAGATGAATGGAAAACTACCGAGCGAGGTAGCGGGAAAGCGTGAAAGAGAGGAAGAGGGGATTCATCCCCGAAAAGCGAGAGAGGGACCCAAGCGGCCCTTAGCGTCAGTCTGAAGGGAGACCCGGCTGTGTGACGACACAGCAAGTCCCTTTGCGTTTTCATTTGTATCCGAGCGTTTAGATAGATAAATTAGCATTGTATTGAGATAGGAGTAATCATTCAGTTATTGATAATTCTTGTGTTGTTTAATAATTGCACTCCATAATACCCTGGCCTTATTTAATTATCCCCTATATCGAGGGCTCAGTCCGGGATTCAGGGCCGTTATAGGTGCGCAATTATTATTTTTTCTTTCTCCGAGAGTGTGAAAAATTAAAAAAACAATTTTAAGTGTGCTTGGTACGCGTGCAAAACAGTGTATTTAGTCGAAAAAAGTGAAAAAAATTTCGTGATATCTGTGTGAGCATTACAGCCGAGTGAGCGGCGTGGGTTATGCTTGTTGCGAGAGAGCGGCCGCGCGCGTCCAGGTAGTTCAATAAAACTATATAGTGTTAGATGCAGTAAGTAGTTTCAGAGTAGGCAACCGTAGGATTTTCAGTTTATTACTTTTCATGTATTTTTAGTTTGGCGTCAGTGTACGTTTAGTTTTATTTTTAGTTTGGCGTCAGTGGACGTTTAGTTTTCTATTTTGTTTAGTTCACATTAATGTTTATGTAAAAGTTAGCGTCAGTGCGCGCTTAGTGGTAAAATTAGTTTAAAGTAATTATCCAGTGAGGTAATTAATTTCTATTTGCAAAGCGTCAGTGTGCGTGTTTTCCCAGAGCTGTAAATTTGTAAAAAAGGCGACAAAGTTCGCAAGCGTGAATATTGTACCGAGTGACGATTTTCGCGAAATTTTGTCCCGTGCGACAATAATCTTAAAGAGAGCGACAGTGCGCGCTGCGAAATTTTCCCGTGCGATAATTTTGTAAATTCTTGTGCCGTGCGACAAGAACTCTTTAAAAGAGTGACCGTGTTAGCTACAATTTTTATCTCGTGTGATAAACGTCGGTTGAAAATCCGCGTCCAGTGCGACAAAAATAATAAGAGAGACCGTGTGCGCTACGATTTTTTGTTATCCAATGAGATAATTGTTGAATAGAAATTGTAAACGTCAGTGTGCGTAGTATGAGTGTTGAATAAATGAGAGGGCTTTTGTAAACCGAGAGTGTTGTACGTTTGCTAGGTGATTTTCTCCGCGTGAGAGAACGGAAAGTTTAGCGTCCATCGTTCTAAGGTTGTTTGTGCGCAGCAATGCGTCGTAAAAAAAGTGAAAGCGACAGTACATGCGCAAAGCAATAAAATTTCAAGAGGCTACTCATCATCTGGCGAGCCGATTTTCAACAGGCCTTCAAGGGGTCGCACCAATAAAGCAACGGTATACCTGCGTCGAAAAAAAAAAGTGAAAGCGACAGTACGAGCGCAAAGCAATAAAATTTCAAGAAGCTGCTCATCATTTGGCGAGCAGATTTTCAACAGGCCTTCAAGGGGTCGCACCAATAAAGCAACGGTATACCTGCGGTAGAGCGCAGAGAGTAACCATCTGGGTGCAATAAAAGGGTGCCGAGCAAGCCGAGTCTTGCAAGGAACCGCACATCGGCAACGTTGGAGGGACAAGATAAGCCTCCTCCCAAGCGGTAGCAAAAAAGAGAACCGAGGTCACCGGAACGAATCCAGCCACCAAGGGGCGCAAAGAGTTCGGTACTTAGGCAGTAACGCGAGCGGGCAGCGCGCAACAGAGCAGCTTTAGGAGAATCATCGCAAACCTCAGCAGCGGACATGGCAGACGCAGAGGCGCTTCGAGAGCAGCTGGCCGAGGAGACTGCTAGGCGCGAGGTAGTGGAGGCCTAACTCCTCGAAATGAAAAACCCCATCGCTGCGTTGCAGCGGCAAGTTACCGACTCAATCAACGCAGAAAGGCTGCGCGCAGAGCAGCAGCAGCAACAGCAAAGCACGCTCGACGAGAGACGACAACCAGAAGAGTTAGCAGCAGAGCAGCGCCGGCTCCAAGCAGAAAGGGAAGGCCAGGAGCTCGAGGGGGACGAGCGCACCAGAGCGCAACTCGATGCTCGAGCAGCACTAAGGGCTGCAAAAGACGCGGCGCAGCAGGGATTGCCAGCGCCAGCAGCGCCACCAGAATTGCCAGCGCCAGCAGCACCACCAGGTCTACCAGCGTCGGCGCCAGCAGCAGGCCTGGCCGCACCGGCACTGGGTGCAGCAGCAGCAGCCGTGGACAATGCAGCAGTGGCCGCATACCTGTCCTCGGTCAGCAGCAAGATTCCGCTCACGACGGCCATGAAATTGATGACTAACTTTTCTGGCGAAGACAGCGAGCAGAGCGTGAAGGCATGGCTGGATCACGTCTCCTCAGTAGAAGTTACATACAAGCTGGGGCCAGAAGAGACGTACATAGCAGCTAGAAGTGTGCTGACGGGGAAGGCGCAGCAATGGATTACCACGCAACCGTCAGTACAAACGTGGGACACGCTACACCAGAAGATGTGCGAGCGCTACCACGTAGCTTTCAGTGCCGCGGACGTGCAAGAAAAGCTCTCTTCAAGAACGTGGAATAAAAAGGAGGATATTCAGGTTTATCTGCAAGGCATGGAGAATTTGGCACTGCAAGTAGGCATTGAAGAAATAGATATTCAGCGGTATGTAGCGCACGGGGTCACGCAGGACACCAACATGTGCTTACATCTCCAAAGCGCGAGGTCGCGCGCTGAATTTTCACAATATCTCCATAGGCTCCAGGACGAGCTCCATCGCCAGCCAACGTCACAGGCAGACGGCTCGCGCAAGAGACACAACTCGCGTTATAAGTCGAGTGATAGCAGCGATAAGTCCAAGGAAAAGAAAAGGGATTGTCTTGTCTGCTTATCACCCAATCATATCGCAGCCCATTGCCCAGTTCAAAAAGACGGCAGGTACTGCCTTAACTGCTGGAAGAAAGGGCACACGAAGCAGGACTGTGCCAACCCAAAGGCCGAGAGGCCAAAGCATTTACTTGCAAGCGGCAAGAAGCTAAAAGTGTAACGAGTCCAGGTATCGAGTGAATACAGCGTATTCAGCGCTTCGATGCCAGGAAAAAATCGAAGTATGTTGGCCGCTTCAATTGCAGGTGTGATAATCGATGCTCAGCTTGAAAGTGGCTCCGACTTGCATGTAATGCGGAAAGACGTTTACGATGCTGTCGCCCGCAAGCTCAAGCTCGGCGAGCCAAAGGGCAAGAAAGAGAAGCTACACGGCGCAGGCGGGGATATAATCTCGCTGGGTCGAGTGACACTTGACACCTAGGTGGGAGGTCACTCTTATAGCCTCACTTACGTCGTCGTACTAGCTAACTCTGTGCCATCACCCGTGCTCATCGGCGATCCGGTTTTGGACGTAGCGCACGTGTGGCTGACCAACGAAGGACCAGTCATGGCGTCTCGCATCGAAAATGCGTATGTGCAGCACATACAAGCTGAAGCAGAAGCTGAAGAAAACAAAGAGTTAGAAGACATTCTGCAGCAAATCGACAAGTCAATGAGAGACAAAGTAAAGGATCTCATCGATAGCTACGCACCAGAAGAGCTTGCAGAGTCACCAGTCAAGATGCACATCAATCTGAAGAACGATCAGCCAGTGAGCAGTCCGCCGAGAAAAGTGTCACCGGGAGACGAAGAGGAGGTAAGGAAGCAACTCGAGGACTGGGAGAGCAGAGGCATCATCAAGAAAGCCCCGTCAGAGTACGCAGCTCCGATCGTCGTCACAAGAAAAAGGAACGGCAAAGTGCGCGCGTGCATCGACTACACGCGAGTCAATAAAATCACGGAAAAATCGCAATTCCCGCTGCCTTTAATCGAAGATTCCGTGGACGTAACTGATGGCTCGGTGATTCATACGACTCTCGACTTAAAGGATGGATTTTTTCACAACCCCGTCGACGAGGCAAGTCAAAAATACCTAGCTTTCGTCATTCCATGGGCTCAATACGTGCCAACAAAAGCACCATTTGGATTTTGCAACTCGCCTGCAATTTTTCAAGAATTCGTTGCAAAAATCTTCCAAGAACTAATCCAAGAGAAAATCGCCGTACTCTACTTGGATGACATTTTCATCAATGCGAAGGATATGCAAGAAGCATATGAGCGACTTCGCAGAGTGCTAGAAGTAGCAACAAAGAACGGCTTGCAGATAAATTGGAAAAAGTGCCAATTGCTGCAGAAAAAAGTCGAGTATCTTGGCTACATCATCGAAGACGGCACTGTCAAACCGTCGAAGCCATGACGAAGTATCCGACACCGAGGGACACGAAGGATGTCCAGCGATTCCTAGGATTAGCGTCATACTTCAGAAAATTTAGCAAAGGATACGCGGCAATCGCAAGGCCATTGAGCGAGCTGCTCAAGAAAGGCGTCAGATTTGTTTTTAGAGCTGCACAGGAGGAAGCTTTCTTGACTATGAGAAAAGCTCTCTCGGAAGCGCCCGTGCTGCACCTCTATAATCGGAACAGAGAGACGAAACTGCACACGGATGCTTCGCAAGACAGCTACGGCGCCATCCTGCTGCAGAAAGGAGACGACGGAGAAATGCATCCGATATTCTACGTGAGTCGGAAAACGACGCAAGCTGAAAGAAACTACCACAGCTTCGAGCTCGAGGCGCTTGCGGTAAGAGCTTGCGAAAAGTTTCGCATATATCTACAAGGTATCAAGTTCACGGTCGTCACTGACTGCGCAGCGCTGCAGTTGACTATGAACAACCAGGAGCTGAAACCACGAATTCGTCGCTGGAAGCTCTTCTTAGAGATGTTCGACTGCACCATGATCCATCGCGCAGGAGCGCGTATGCAGCATAGCGATGCGTTAAGCAGGAGTTTCTGCATCCAGACAGTGCAGGATCCCATCATCGAGCGCCTGCAGCGAGCACAGCTGCAAGACGAAAAATTGATGGCCATCTGCGCTCTCCTCGAGTTGGGACCGTATAAAAACTACATTCTCAGAAACGAGCTGGTTTTCGTCGAGAACAACGGGAGTCAGCATTTAGTGGTGCCAGCAGGTATTCAGACAGAAATCATCAGGCGCGCGCATGAAATTGGTCATTTCGGCACAAAGAAGACGCTTTAAATGCTGCAGCGACAGTAACATTTCGATGGAATACCGAGAAAAGTTGGCTCAGTTATAGCCAATTGTCTAGTTTGTATCTTGGCCTCTCGAAAGCAGGGAAAAGCAGAAGGAAAGCTCAATCCCATCCCGAAGGAAGAAGTGCCGGTGCATATTATTCATATGGATCACGTCGATCCAATAACAGCAACAAACAAAAAGTATAAGCATTTGCTTGTACTAATCGACGGTTTTACGAAGTATACGTAGATCTTTCCAACCAAAACGACTGGGACGAAGGAAACACATGTTCGAGCAACATATCGGTAACCCAAAGCGGATCGTCACAGATCGAGGCGCTGCATTCACTGCTGACGCATTCAGAGAACGCTGCGAAGCAGAGAGAATCCAGCATGTACTCATTCCTACTGGAGTACTAAGAGCCAACGGACAGGTAGAAAGGATCAACGCAATTGTAGAAGCCGTGTTTGCAAAGCTTGCAATCGAAGAGCCGCGCAAACGGTACAAGTATACCAAGCGAGTTCAACGCGCTATCAACTGCACGTTCCAGCAATCAATTAAAACGACTCCATATGAGCTGCTCTTTGGCATAAAAATGTTGATGCCAGAGGATGTACAGCTGCTGGAAATGGTCGAAGAAGCCATGCAAAACGATTTCGAGCAAGAGAGAAATGATCTCCGAGAAATGGCACTCGAGCAGATCCAAAAAGTGCAGCAAGAAAACGAAACGTACTACAACCATAGGCGCAAAGCAGCGACGAAGTACAAAGAAGGAGATATTGTCGCGATCGTGTGCACTCGACAAGGACCAGGGCTCAAGTTGAAAATAAAGCTTCTGGCGCCGTACAAGATAACGCAGTGTAAAGGTCACGACCGCTACAACGTAGAAAAAATTAGTGACGTCGAAGGGCCTGCACGTACGACCACAACAGCAGATCAAATGAAACCTTGGCAAGGCTTCACCGACGACTTGGAACCAAACGCAATCGAAGAGAACTGCACCAGCTCTGAAGAAGACGACGACGAGGTTAACAATGAAGATTAGGCGACCAGCTCCGCCCGGGGTCAGGCGGCGTTGTCAGGAAGGGCCGAGCTATGGGATTGTAGTTGTATGATTGTGTGTGTGATAGTGTGTAAAAGTGAGAGAGAGCCGGGTTGTCCGTGAGTGAGAGAGATGAGTGGAAAACTACCGAACGAGGTAGCGGGAAAGCGTGAGAGAGAGGAAGAGGGGATTCATCCCCGAAAAGCGAGAGAGGGACCCAAACGGCCCTCAGCGTCAGTCTGAAGGGAGACCCGGCTGTGTGACGACACAGCAAGTCCCTTTGCATTTTCATTTGTATCCGAGCGTTTAGATAGATAAGTTAGCATTGTATTGAGATGGGAATAATCATTCAGTTATTGATAATTCTTGTGTTGTTTAATAATTGAACCCCATAATACCCTGGCCTTATTTAA